>JABUQX010121279.1:0-5000 GCA_015478945.1 Trachelipus rathkii
TTTTTTCTTTTTGTCCGCAATCATCATCTTTACAGAGCATCCCTATCCTTATATCCATACGTGAGGGGAGAAAAAATTGCCCACCTCATGTCCTCGCGTGGTCGTAGAAGGCACTAAGGGACGGTGGGCAGTTCGGTTGGAGTACCTCACCCTCCCCCACTCACCTGGAGAGTGTGAATGCTAATGCATCTCAGAGAAGGTCGTGATCGCAGTAAGCGCCCCTTTCTATCCTTCGGAAAACGTAGTGAATCCGTATGTGTATATGAAAATGTCAGAGAATACAATGTTGAGGAGATGAGGAGAGAGGTGATCGGATTATTTAGAAAGGGAATTTGAATTTGCTCGCGTGACTTGAAACAACGAAGAGCACAACGAAACGTTGAAAATGAGTGGTGTGGTGTGAAATGGGTTTGTGTGTGTGGAAAGGAATGAAGGGGATAGAAGGATTTGCAATTCTGACGATGAGTTTGGTAGAGAGCTAAATGGTAGATTTTGTGGTTGTGAGTACTGAAGTCTAAAATGGTTGAATTTAAGTTGAAAAGGTCAAAAATTTTGTGTGGGTTGCGAATATGATCCATCTGAGGATAATGTTGAAAAGTAAGATTTTCTGGGATACCCTGATGATGATTTTTGGGGGTGAGTAGGAGACTCGATTCATTTGCCACATATCTGCACATAATATGGCAATTTTTTTTTACAGTTGTCACCACCACCATTATATATGCAGAGTTCCAAGGAGAGGGTGAGATACGCTCAAAAGTCACCCTCTACGTCAAATACGCATGCATGACCACAGACGCATTGGCTTTAAAGTGAGAGAATTTAAATTCAGTAGTGAAATACGAGAAGATGGACATAGAATTCCACAAACACAGAGGCTGGGGAAGAAGGAAGCACCACAGCATAACTAGCTGGAGTTACCACTCTCAACTACAATTACTCGTTGTGCAGATTACTAGCATTTTTAATTGTTGCTAAGAAGGCGTAGTAAAGGTGGTGTACGGGCGAGTGATAAGTTCCCTTCGAGCCTGGCCGCTCGCGGTACGTTAGATCACTGAGATAAAGCAACCAACATCGCCGGGCAAATGGATAGGGGTCACAGTGAAACTGGAGAAAGTACAGAACAAGTTTATAAGCCTTTTGGCCGTTGACTAGACCCTGTCCAAAAGCCGAGAAACCAGAGCCACCCCCCCCCCAGATAGAGCAGTACTCAGATACATGCGGAGTGAGACTTTCGTATATGCGGACACTGAGAAAAGTCGAAAGTCCTCACATTCTACAACTAGAACTTCCCATTTCTTTGGAGGCTGGCCCTAACCGAACCGTTGTGAATGTGCAGTCTTCCAGGACATTTTTGTTCATGTTAAGCAAAGGATGTGTTGTATTGTCAACAGGAGAAGCGACAGAACCGTCGAAAGAGATGGAAAGTTAGAAGTGTCAATTTGGTATAAAATCCAAGAAAAGTTGGTTTAAAAATTGAATTGTCACAAAGTTTCTTTATCCATTCAGCGGAAAAAAATCGATAAGAATAGACGAGAAGCAATTCCAGATAGTCAAACTGGGAGTGAGAATTGAACTATGAGTTAAAGAATGAAGGTCCGAGTCATCAGCTTATGAGTGATAGAGCTAGAGGTGCAGGTTGAGAAGATCATTAATCGAAAGTAAGAATAAAGAGTAGGAGATAAGACGAACCCTGAGGAACACCACTATTGAAGCATAAGAGAAGTAAAGTCGCCCCAAATCACAAACAGCCCGATAACAAAAGTTTTCTGAAGGTGAGGATACAGCACCTACAGAAGAGAAAGGTAGAACCCAAAGGAGGGAGCTTGGAGAGCAGTGACGCCGGTCCATACTCGGTCAAAATGCTTTGGATATGTCAAGCGCCACCACGCAAGTCTCCGTAGTTCCTAAGAGGCAAAAACCATAAATTGGTTTCGATAGAATGGGTATATCGCCATAGTACTTTCGTTTGCAACGGAGACCGCTGGCGAGGAGTGAGGTCCAATGACTATAGAAGTGAGTGAGAAGTGGTTCAAAGATCTTAGATAGAATACATAGTTGAGAGCACAGGCGATAGTTCGAAGGGATCAGAGTCGCCCTTCTTTTTTCAGAATTAGTTGAGCATGTGAGAAGCTTCAACACATGAGGGAGGGAAGTGCTATGTTATTGAGACATGAGAGAATATTCAGCCTTCTAGTTTGGGAATAGCAACACAACTGATTCAGATCGAATAAGAGAAGATCGAATGAGAGTTGAGAAAGTTGCTAGAGATGAAAGATCTGTCAGTAGGAGAACCAAGGAGGTTGCGCACTTTCCTTTGATGAATAGCCAGCTTTGCTAACGTCGAAGAGTATCCCTCCAACGATTCTTCAGCTGAATTGAAATTAGCAGAGATTGATAGGAGAACCGAAGAATTTTCACACGTCGATAGGACTGTTCTCCTAAGCCTAGGCCAAGAATAAGCACGATCGAACATGGATTATGAGGGAAAGAAAGATTTGGTTTTAGAAGGAATTGAATGAGGAAAGAACAATTTAGCTGAAGAAGGGAATGAATCCTGCTCATTCCCATCAAGCGATTAAGCTTTCCCTCCTTATCTTTAAATCTTTATTCATCCATCATTATTCCTTATTGAGGTAGCCAATTGGCTATCATCTGCAAAACTTGGCAACCTTACATTTAAGTCCCGGTGGTCTACACATTTATACATGTCTGAGGACAGCCACATTGCCTACAGAACCGTATACGGACCACAAACGATGTCTCCCTCATTCATTAAATAATACTTTCATTTTCATTGATTAACTATTTAGTTAGATTATTATTATTATTATCTTATTATTAGTATATATTATTATTATATTATTATTATTATTATTATTATTATGATATTATTACTGAATTATATTTATTATTATTTATTATATTAATTATTATTATATTTATTATTATAAATGTATTTATTAATTATTGATTATTATTATATTATCCTGATTTAATCCTTATTATCTTAATTTTCGGATGTCTATTATTCAGTATTATTATTATTATATTATTTTATTATTATATATTATTATTATTAATTTAATATATTCATATTATTGAAGACTTGAGGATAAAAATTGTGATTCGCTAAAATAATTTCGGGAGGTTGAACCCCTGACCCTCCTGTCTACAGCCCTCATATAGTATAATATATACATATATATATATATATTATATATATAATATAGTATACTATAAGCTATATATATATATTATATATACTAGATAATATATATATTATATATATATTATATTATATAATATATTATATCTTATATATAATTATAAATATATATATAATAATATATTAATATATATATATATATATATATAAATACTATATACTATATATTATATATAGAGAAAAGAAGAGAGAGAGGGAGGAGAGAACTTTTTTAGAATGGTGTTGTCATTAATCGTGAATCGTCATCGTCATGTCACCATCGGTCATCGTCATCGGCCAAATGTGCTCTAACGTCATCCGTCATCGTCATCGTCCCTCGGCAAAAATGTCATAATCGTCCCATCAATATATATTATATATAATACTTATATATTATTAATTATATATATATATATATATATATATACTATAGATAATATATCATATATATATATGATATTATTTTTTTTAAAGGATAATACAAAAGGACTAAATTTTTTAATATATTTACAAATTATATATAAAAAAATATATAATATATTTTATATATATATATATGATATATATAATATAGCTATATATTCCTTGTGAAAACATGTATCTGACCAACAAGTTTTTTTTAGCAAACATTTTCAAACTTTTCTATTTTCTGAAACAAATAAATTGCGAAGACATTGAGGAGGAATAGGAAAATCGATACAGTAAGTATTTTCATTTTTTGTTTAAAATCCACGGTATTAGTAGTAAAAGATAAAATAGGGTATGACTCTTCACTACTACACTAGAAAAGACAAAAGCGTGGCAAAAGCACAATATATAGCTAAAGTACGAACTACATGGTCACGATGTGGAATAAAAGATGGAATGTGGATAAAGATCTTTTCGCAGAAAGCCTGATTGAGGAAAAGGAGAAACTTGATGGATATTTGTATTTTAAATGAAGAAAATATTAATTTAATGGCAAAATGTATTCTACATTTTCCAGGGAAGAATATGTAGATATAATCAAAGTTTACCCTATTATATAGGGTAAACTTTGATAGAATGTTATAAAAACTCTATAATTTCATATATTTCTTTTGTTATTGTTTTAGTTAATAATTTCGCATCTCAAGCTTAATATTAGAGTTGTCAAAATGAGGTTAGACTAGTTTGGCAACCTGATTTTCTCCATTTTTAAGCTTGAAATGCATTTCACTCGTCTTTAAGTCATGCTTTGCCGGAGCTAAATTAATTATTATTATATTAAAATATCTTTTTTAATCAGTATTTATGTTCAATCATTGTTACAGTTGCTACAAGTTACAAGAGGTTTGATGTAACCCCTTTATAAAAACTCTTTTATGCTTCCACATATATTGCTTCTATTTTACTCATTCATTAAATTCATTTAGATTTAAGTCACAGTATAAATATTTCTACTATGTTTAAGTTGTAACACAATGTTTTAGTGGATTTTTTACTTCACTAATTTTGGTTTAAATTGTCAAAGGTTTACTAGCGAAACATTACTACGTTCTTCACATCACTTTCAAAAACGAGTACAACGTGTGAACGTGTCAAAAGTTATAAAAACTCTTATATGCTTCCACATATATTTAATACAATGTTTTAGTGGATTTTTTTATATTGGACATAATTGTCCAAAATTCACTTGTGTATTTTCAAAATTTCTTTACTTATTACAAAACGAGTTCAAAATATTATAATCAAAAATGTTAATACTGGTAAGAAGGTAAATTGTATTTTTCATTTTCTTACTATTTCAATCTGTCTCTATTCTCTTTACCTT
>JABUQX010121279.1:10000-27355 GCA_015478945.1 Trachelipus rathkii
AAGAGGAGCCCGCTCTGATCCTTCTAACATCACCTATAGCTCTCACTTGTATTCCTATCTAAGATCTTTGAACCCTTCTCAACTCTCACTTCTTAGATCCTCTGGAATCTCATTCCCCCTTTCGATCGCCCGTACGGCTTTCGGCGCTCGAGGTCTACTCAATATGCCTCGTAAAGGATTAACAGTATTTATGGTTTTTGGCCGAAATTGAGTTTTGGTATGAGACTTGCGGGGTGGCGCTTGGCATATCCAAAGCATGCCGGGTATGGCACGCGTCCCTACTCTCCAAGCTCCCCTCCTTTGGGTTTCCTCCTTCTCTTTGCTTATGTCTAGCTTTCTTTCAAATCGTTCAATATCAGAAGTTGTTGATGGGGCGACTTCTTCTTTTTCTGTCAATAGTGGTGTTCCTCAGGGTTCTGTCTTATCTCCTACTTTATTCCTACTTTTCATAAATGATCTTCTCACCAGCACTTCTAACTCTATCCACTCATATGCCGATGAATCAATCCTTCATTCTTCAACTCATTTCAATTCTGCTCCCTCTATTACTTTTAGAATTGCCTCTCGTCTTGATATTTCCGACTATGTACTCGCTGATCTGAATAGAATTTCCTAGTGGTGTCGTTTGAATCTTGTGAATTCAATTCGTTAAACTACAAATCTCCTTCTCTAAGACACCTTCTAATTCTCCTATCTCTTTCGACGGTTCTCTCGTCTCTCTGTTGACAGTATAAACATCCTTAGCATTAACATAAACAAAAAACATGTCTTGGAAACCTCACATCACAACGGTTGTTAGGGCGGCCTCAAAGAAACTGGGAGTTTGGTTTAAACTGCGGGACTTTTTTTCTTCTTCTCAGTTACTACAGCTATCAAGGGTTCTCCACCCTTATATGGAGTACTGATCTCATAATCTGGGGGGGCTCTGGTTTCAACCGTTTTTGGATAGGGTCATGTCAAAGGGCAAACAGGCTTATAAAATGTCTGTACTTTCCAGTTCACTTGACCCTCTACTTTTGCAGCACGATGGTGGTGCTTTACCTTTTTTCTATATGTAACGTTTTCTGTAGGTACCGCAGCAGAAAGTGCTCAAGTGAATTTACCCCTCGCGTACCACGATCTTTGCGACGTCCTCGTAGCACAAGGGGTGCTGTGTCTGCACATGAGTTTGTGTCGATATTAAAGTAATCCAGGCTAGTTCGGCTGCGGTGCTTCTTTTTTCCTGCCACCTCAGTTCCGTCTTTCTTCTTCCATCTTCTGTTTTCCTGCTGAATTAATCTCCCTCACTATAAAAGCCTGCGCCTGTGCTAATCTGCGTAATTTTGTATTAAAAATGATGAAACTTTCTGTTAGTTTACAACAACCCTTCCTTGAATAGGGCTCTGACCGTGAGTGGTGGTGAAGGCAATCTGTAAATATATATATATATATATATATATATATATTATATATATATAATATATATATATTTATATATATATAAAATATCTTTATATATATATAATATATATATATATATATTATATATGAGAGAGAGAGAGAGAGAGAGAGAGAGAGAGAGAGAGAGAGATGAGAGAGAGACGAGATACAAAAATTAGAAACAAAACCAAGATGGTAATGAATAACAGGGAAACTTCTTATGTATTACATGCAGTTCTTTACATGTATTACACATTAAATAAAAATGAAGAGGAACATGCAGCATCTTTATTATAAATTTGTTGAATTTATTAAAATACGAAAATTTCTTAAAATATACTTTTTCAATTAATCGTCATCGTCAAAATTCTTAATCGTCAGCGTCGTCGTCATCGTCAAAACTTCTTAATCGCCCATCACAATAAAAAGGTTCCTTACGCGAATTCTTTAGCTAGCCTGAAACCCACAAAGATGCATCCGATGGTGAACCACTTCCTAGAATGCTTTAAAAAAGCATAAACGAGGACTTTGCTCCGGTACAAATAAAAAAAAATCTCACAGAGTGGAAGCCGCCTTAATCAGCAACGCTGGCCAAGCAACTGAAGTGACGATGGTGGCTTTCAAGCAAATAAACCTCTGAAGATGAAGAGGATTTGGAATATGTTAGACTTTGATAGTTCATGGCCGAAATTGCAACATTGACATCTCATCACCTTCAAAGGAATCACACCAAGGAACCTCATCGAAAAACTGGAGACAGTCATCTCATCAAGGAGAAAAGATAATTTAAATTTGCATCTGTTGAAAAGAGTGAATGTCTAAGAACACATGGATGATGCTGCTTACAGAAGAGAAATCCTTTCATGTGGTGGCCAATGTAAAATGAGCCAGGTTTCAATCATATAACAGCCTCCCTCATCAACAAGAGGGAGCTTAATTTTTACGTGTAGGCTGAGAATGTAACACACCCCAAAAAGGAACAGGCGCTCGCCAGATCTAGTGAAAGCTTAATGGTTTTTGCATCACAATCTGAGAATTTTTTTGAATATTGAATGCTATCTATCTTTATCTTAAGGAGTAAATATTATTATTATGTCATGTTTTGAATAATAGCGCTATTTTTTTGTTTTGTCTTTTCAGCTGATTAACAGAGGTCTATCTTCCTCTTCATATTTTTATTCTTTTATTGCAGCTAGTTAAAGAATTTTTCTTGTAGAATTGAATCATTAAAACATAAAAGCTAGGAGCTAAACTTTGTTAATACGTACTGGAAATTGGAAAAAATGAATAATAATTTTTTGAATAAACACGAACTGAAAAAAGTTATTAATATTATATTTGCATTATTATTCCTTAAAGATACCTATTTTAATTTATAAAATAAATATATTTGGCAATAACCAAATATGAAAATATATGACTAAAGTATTAGTTGTAAGCAGGGAATGCAATCCAGAGTCGCCTGCACGCACACCCTTGTCTATGCACCACTGGTATTATTACATTTAATGCTAAATTTTTAATACTGTATTAGTAACTAAAAAATAGAGTATCGGTATCGGTATCGGCCTCTTTTCGGGTATCGGTACATCCCTAATTATTATTATTATTATTATTATTATTATTATTATTATTTATTATTATTATTATTATTTTATTATTATTATTATTATTATTATTATTATTATTATTATTATTATTATTATTATTATTATTATTATTATTATTATTATTATTATTATTATTATTATTATTATTATTATTATTATTATTATTGAGGATAATATTCAGGTTAATAAAAAAAAAAATTCGCTCTCGATAATGTTGAAGAGAGTAAGTTTTTCATACTAGAGTAACTAGACCTCGTGGGCTAGTTACTGTAGTATGAAAAACTAGAGACTACACTTAGAAAATAAAAGATGTCATTAACCTAACGGAGCTTGAGACCGGAAAATACTTAATCAGTAACAGTAACTAATATTTTAAATGATTTTCCACGAAATATGATGGTCAGTAGTAGTAGTAGTAGTAGTAGTAGTAGTAGTAGTAGTAGTAGTAGTAGTATAGTTCACTTGCCTTTACTTGGATTAATACGTGGTTGGATAAGAATATTAAAATCTTTGTTTTATTTATTTTTATTTTTTTTAAATACCTAGCTTATTTCTGGTTGCTGATTTGCTTATGCTATAATGATGTTTCGGATTCCTGCTACTTGATATAATGCTTTGGTATATGAGAGCTAGTATAGTTCCCCTGCAACCTTTAGATAACTATATGAAGGATTTTGGAATTCTGTTGCCTTACTTTTTTAATTTTTTTTAATGCATATCTTAGTTTTGGTTGTAGATTTTCGCATAGTGTAATGCTGCTTGGGACTCAGGTTGCATGATACACTGAAAATAGCAAAGCTTTTTTTGAAATACATAGTTAACATGCGTTATTATATTTTATTTTTATGTATTTACTGAGCCCTTTCATTGCCTCACCTAAAGTGGTTAAATTGTAGTGTTGAAATTGCACAGTCTGCCTTATTATAATTATTTTTTTACTGTGGTTAGATACTGTAATCATTTCTTGTACAGTGTTCTTGTTTTTTAAATTAAGTTGCATGTATGTTATATGGGTTTGGGATGGAACGGTCTTTTATAGCTTCATGTGGAATCTTTAGCAGGGGACACCCTATAAACATGTTGTTCAAGGGCACATTAGCTCACGTGTACCACAAAATTCTAGCTGTTGTATTTACATTGAGGATTTTGGTGAGAATTTAACCCTCAATCACGACATACACACTTTACGTTAGATCACGTGAAACGTTGTCTCCTCATCCCAACACTCGTTCTCGAAATTTCTGTTGAAGCACAAATTTTGTTCGTCTTGAGAAAATAAATAGTGTTCTTAGCTGTAAGTAAGATGAAAAAGAAATGAGATTCTATATAACATCTTATCCACGGAATGTAAAGGCAGGAGGCTAACTCGCGCTCCACAAGAGGTGGGGAAGGGGGGGGGGGACTTACAAGCAGAACCAAATTAAATTAAAGAACAACATGTGCCGATAAACGAGGATTGAAAGTGTGTATGTTAAAGGAGATTAGGAAATTAGAGAATGGAAGTATGTTCCAGACCTTGTCTTGACAATGAAATCACATTGCTAACTATGAGTACGTACAACCAATCATGTCACATCTTTACTGTGTGAGGCCGCATGTTCATGTAACTTGACGTGACGTGACGTGACGGCATTGTATCCCCGGCATTATTGTCTCTGTTATTTCTGTTTTTATTATTCCATTTTTAATTAGAAAGCATGATATTTGATTAAAATAATGATAAAATTCTTTGTTGACACTGTATTATGAAAGTAAAAAAAAAGTTCAGATTTTAATATATAATAAAATAATTTTTATTGTTCTATATCTAAATCAACTGTGAAATGTTCATAAATTTTCTTTTTAAGCATAAATAATAGGAATTTAAAAATTAAAAGTTTATCGAAGACAAAAAACACCAATAAAAAAAAAAGCGAAAACAAATGGACTCTAAAATTACATTTGATAGAAAGAAGGAAAATCAAGTCTAAAATATAATAAATCTTTTTATATTTTATTATTTGCTAATTGCACTTGCATAATTTTTGTATATTAATGTTTGTGAGCCAAACAAACGTAAACCTTTGGACAGACGTAGAATCCCCAAATATGGAATATTCTAACAGTATAATATCATTATTGAACACTCACAACCAAACCCACCCATCTACACAGACACAGACACACACACACACACACACACACACACACACGTACCAATATACACCCTCACACACGCACATGCACACGTTCCATACAACCCATTTGTAGCGAGCGCTTCAGCGAGCGGTCTGCCATGCATGCACTTCAGCCTGCTTGTGCATCTACCCTTTTCCCTATGGTATTCTTTAGTTCAATTTTTCATTTAACTCAAAAAATACCTAATAAAATAATAATTTAAATACAGATAAATAAATTTTAAGTTGTAAATGTTATGGGTTGCAGAGACAGATAATGAAAAAGTACACAAAATCGACTTAATTTATGAAACTTCAGAAATTTAGCTTAAAACAAATAAAATCTCTTAGAAATAGAAGCATGTAATTGTTTGCATATTATTGATAATTAATATTTGGAAAATACCTTTTACGGTTTAATAAAGATTGTAAAAGGTATCTGTTTATAAAAAATTAATTTTGTTAATTGAACCCAATTAAATTATGAATATTACTTTTCAAAATAGATTCCTTTTAAAATTGTTCGTAGAAATTTCTTTGAATGAATAATTCTGAAATTCTATTATAATTAAATTTTGAACAAAATAAATACCAATTTAATTTTTATATACTCGAATTTATTTAAGTAGTGTAAAAATCCACTCTTTGATCTAAAAGACAATTTATTTTATTAATTATAATATATGAAGGCTTCGAAAATTTTATTTTCATTTTTTACTTTTAAACTCCGTCTCGATATACTTTAAACTATAATATAAGTTTTTACTCTAAGTAATTAACCTTAGTAATCTTTATTATAAAAATACAGCATAATAATTTTTTAATCTTATAATTTATATAAATATATGATAAATTTTCTTTGGTTTTGGATAGCATAGTATGAAATTTGAAAGGGACAAAAGTATAATATTTTTTTGTTTAAAAACGATATTAAAAAAAAATTATAATGTATATATCTAGTGGGTTCCCATTATAAAAAAATCTTATTAAAAAGAAATTAAAACACTATGTAAAATTATATTATATATGTTATATTGATTTAATTTTATTTGTTACTTTTATTTTTTTCATTAACACGTTCCAGCAAAAAAGGGACATATTGTATATATTTGCTTTAAGTGATGGTGGGTGCCGGGACCGGCTTGTTGGGCGAACCCGGCTAAATTAAAACTTTTTCAGAAGGCAAAATCTGGTTAGTTACCTTTTCTTTTGCTGCTCTAATTAACCGAAAGCCGAAACGGCAGATATCTATTAATACAAGAGCAGAAAATGTTTGTTAAAAATTGTTTTTTTTTTTTTTTTGGGCAACTCTAACACTGGATTTATCTCTAAATGGAGTTCTCGCACTTTCTATGGCTGATGGGCCTCCCGCGTTCTTCCGGTTCCCGCCTCCCGGTTATTACCCTTTTACTTTTCGTCTTATAAATTAGAAAATCTAAAACTATATTTTTATTCAAAAAAATAAATCTTCCTCTTTGGTGGGTTCTTGGTTAAGGGGCTCCTGTGCTGTCTGTGGTGTGGGGGCTGGTGGTCTGTTTATGGTCGTGGTGTTTGTTGTTTGTTTGTGTGTTTGGGTGTTTTCCGTGTTTCACTTCCGTTCTGCCTCGTTCCTGCGCCCTCCGCTCCCTGCATTGTCTCCCTTCCCACTTGGCGCTCTTGCGTTCTTCTTTATTCAGCACACTAGTTCCTTTTCGGTCCTGTCTTTTCTCGCTTAACTTCTTAGGTATAACCTCATTGTGGGTCATTTTTTTCCCTCTTTCTATTCCGTTCCTTTCTTTCCTCTTCCCCCTTGTCCTCGTTCTTGTTTGCAGTTTCTCCCTCCACTCGCTTTGTTCATAAACTGTCTTTGTTTTTCCCACTTCTTCAGACTCTATTCCCACCCCGTTTCCGGCTTTTTCCTCTACTTTCTTTGTGTCCTCCTATCCCTTCACCTCCCACTTCCGTATTTTTTTTTCTTCCTCTGTTCCTTTTTTAGTTATCTCTTCTTCTTGTTCTTCCTCCCTTCCGCCTCCTCGTTCTTTCCTCCGGCCTTTCCTTTCCTCATGTTACGCCGGTTTCCTCCCCGTGTTCTTGATGGTTCCTTTTCTTTGTTTTTTTTATTTGTTGTCTTGTTTTGTGTTCCGTTCTTTGGTCTCGTTTTTTTTTTTTCTTAGGTAGGATTACCTTTTAAGGTTAATATATCTGTAATTTGGATCGAACTCTGTCCAGTTTAGTTGTTTGGCTACAAACATTAATGTATACAAAAATTATGCAACGTTGCACTATGTGAGCAAATAATAATATAAAGATAATTATATTTTAAGACTGATTTTTCGTCTTTCTATCAAATGTAATTTTAGAGTCCATTTGTTTTCGCTTTTTTTTTATTGGTTGTTTTTAGTCTGCGAATAACTTTTTAATTAAATCTAAATAGTTATTAAAGAATTTAATGAACTCACAGTTGATTCAATATAGAGATAAGAATTATTTTATTATATTTAAATTACTCTGAACTTTTTTTTTTATTTCATAATACAGTGGTCACAGAATTTAGTCTATAGTTTGAAGAAACCAAGGCAATAAAATGGAATGCTAAACAGAAATAACAGAGACAGATCATGCCGGGATATGCAATGCCGTCAGTTCAGTCTAAGTTACATGAACATTGCGGCTACAGAATTGTCAGTACAGAATGGATGGTGTAACTTACTCGAAAATAAGTTAGCTATGTCAGTCATCTTATGTCCAGACAAGGTCTGGAACATACTTCTTCTCCTTAAATATATATATGCCCTTGAGCAATTCCGTAAAATGATCAAGATAACTTCCATTCTGTCATTAATATCGGCACAACGTGCTTTACGCTCTGAACGAGTCTTCCTATAATTATATGCATGATCTAAATATTTGCGTTCTGCTTGGATAAAGATCTAAACAGCCCCTCCTCCCATTCCGAAAATCCATCATTTTGTTTGGTCGGGCGACATTATGCCTCTGGAGCCAATTAACATATCCTCCGTGGTACTTATAGAAGTTAATCATGTTCGCAGAACACTCAAACATCCTTCTTTTTTTTAACTCTTCTCTTTTCAATCATTACCTTATCAAGCTTGAAGAACATCATAAATTTAATTATTCTCAAAACCAAGAACCATATAGATAATTGTATGTTAGTCAGTCAAAGAAATATGTCGAGAACGAGATGGTTGGGATGAGGACAACTTGCACGAGTATAAACGAGTAAAGTGTTAGGTTAATCGTGATTGAGCTGATAAATTCTCACATAACCAAAAATCCTCTTTAACAATTGTATATAACACGTCAAAAGATCTTAATTGTGGTTCTTACTAAGTAGCTATATTGAAATGACCCTTTGAACAACATTTTTATAGTGTGCTAGTCCCTGCTAAAGAATTACCTACATATTAAAGTCTTATATAATAGCGAGTCCAGACAGCAAACACCATATAAAATTTATCAGCACAGAGACTGATTAATTAAAAAACAAGACACTGATATCAAGGAGTTATTTTTATTATTTATAGTATCTAAACATAATACTTACAGAAAAAATTATTCATATTATAAACGTTAAGTTGTAGACGCATGTGCTAAATTTATCTCACACTAACTAAGAAGCAATTTTACCACTTAGGTGAGGCGCAATGAAAGGAGCTAGATAAAATAATCATATACAACTAAATTATATATAATATAAGCAATCTTAAAATTCACTTGCTATATTTCCCATGGTCAAAATAAATTAGTCTTGCTACCTTTTTTCTATGAGTTATATGTAAAGTCACCCTTGATAAAGATCCCAAGATAAGACCATTTCATCACTAGTCGAAACTAATATCATTAACAACCAAAAAACTCACCCAGAAGTAGCTTCAATAATAATTTGTAAGAATTCAGAAATTAATATTCATTACTTCATATAGTATTATATATAGAATATGGATTTTGCATACAAGGGAACTAATACAACATAGACATACTAATCATACTAATGATTAATTGCCAAAAGTAAGCTAGAGAAACATTCGAATACTGCATGAGCAAATTAGACATATAATAATAAGCAAATTATATCAGCAAAAAACCAGATAATATAAGACTTGGTATAAGATATATTTGTAACAAAAAATAAAATTAACTTAAATAACAAAGATTTTTAAGTGATGATTATCACAACCTTAGACGCTATAAATTAGACAACAAGCCAGTAAAGGGTCAGAGTAAGTTGAACGATAGCCTCGACTATTTACTATCTACTACTACGTGAACACTTACGAGGACGTATGAATACTAACTATGTCCTATAAATTATTGCAAATCTTACTTTGCCAAACTTTCTAAAGGCAGAATCTCATGCTAAAACCAAAAAATTACTTATTAGCGTGGAAACTCACACATATTTGTGTAAACCACCAATATTTAAGTATAACTAGTTTATCTAGCAAACAATTCATTCGCGGAGAAGTTTATCCATATGGTGCAAAATAATTTTCACTTAGGATTTCTCTACTAAAACAGCATTTCCGGATGGTATTAATTGAGAATTTTTTGACTGAAAACAAAATATTTGTAATTTCTTGATCTACAAAAGTGTACAAGTTCTCAACAGTTTTCTAATAAACTGACACCGTTCACTACGTCCTCTCTCACGAGGTTCTAGCTCTTACTCTCTCTAGTCTAACTGATCTACAACTCCTCTACTCTCTCTCCATCACTCTTATTCTCCTCTCTCTCTCTCTCTCTCTCTCTCAGTCTAGCGCATTCTCTTTCTTCTCTTTCTTTCATTTACCTCTCTCTCTAATTATCTATCCCAATATACATCATACTAATAACTATATCTTCATATCTCATTTCTAATCTATCTCATCATAATCATAATTCTCTTAATACATATATATAACTCTTATCAATTCATCAAATATTAAATATAATAATAAATATAATAATAATATATATAATTAAATTATATAATAATATTAATAAAAATATAATATATAATTAATATAATTAATAATAATAATATAATAATAATATATAATATAATTAATAATAAATATAATATAATATATAATTGGGATGTTATTTATACGTAATATATTAACCCTGATAATAAGAGGGCCACCTCCCGACTATACTGAGATATCAGATATATACTATTTTACTAGTACACGAGTAATTACGATTACCGATACTTTATATGCACAAATATACAAACAGAAAATTAAAGTAAAGGAAGTTATTACTATGCTAGGATACACAACTCTCATGGACAATTGGCAATTTCCCTGTATCAATCTAATACCTATTAGTGACATTATATCATTTCCATATTAGGTTTTATTGCCCAATTAATTTAATTTTTTATTAAAATATTAAATATATATATTATCATTTATAGGAATAAATATAAATTACTAAATTATATAAATATTAATAAATATTATTCGCATTCATATATTTATGTATATTAATATTTACAATAAAATAATTAAATTTAATCAATTACCTTTTTAAAATAAATAAAAATTAAATAACGTAAAAGTTTTCAACCTTAACTAGTTATCTAATATTGCTATTACCATTCTGGAGCTTGATGCAGAATATTATACGAAAGCACAACATTACTATGTAATACCATAAAGGGTCGTGAACAAAGTATCCAAACACGAGTAAGTAATGAAGGGGTAAATGACTCGAAAGAGATATGCAGACCATCAATACATACGCCACATAAAAAGATCCAAGAAACACAAAAGAACATCAATTATTGTCAACACATAATGACATAATATACGAATAGATTACTTTCTGCTATAATGTAGTGAGAAAACAAAGTCGTCAAGAATAGAAGATGAAGTCCAGATTATTGTCAAAAGAAAATCGTTCTCAATTGTAGAGTGCAAAAAGCATTAAAGATTTACTACTAGGTAGTCTGATGTGTCTCGAAGAGCTCCTTTAATGGTCATACTTTTCTTAAAGAAATGGAGAGTAGGTTTCAAATTTCTCATCCCTTAATGACACTGAGCAAAATAAGCTTCTCCTCTTGACTATGAATGGAAAGACGGTAAGGAGAGGCATGTTTATTCATAAAGCGATGAAAACCTTTCGGCTTTATTATTAACGAACATCACAAAGCTGCCAAGCGCAACTAAAGGATTTCCTCTTCTGTAAGCAGCAATCATCTCCTATGTTTTCGTAGTAGCCTACATCTCTCACTACTTATGTACGTACAGATTTTGACAAATATATAAAATTATTACTTTTAGCCGCTCACACTTTGTAGATCATCATGAGTCTCTTAGTTTTTCTTAATCGACTAAGAGTATGGCTTGGTGTTGTGATTCTGATTGAGAGTTGATAGAGGATGGCAAAAATGTGGCCAATGCAAATAGATTTTGCGTGTCGAATGGCCATTGTAAAGCTTATCAAATAGCCTAGCCATACGTGTCTCCAGACTCCTACTGTCCGATCTATCAGTGAGGCTCATATTGATTCCAGTGCTGAAAATGAGTCACAAGATCCTTCACCTTAGTCATACGTGCTGTTGCCTAAGGGGTGTTGCGATTCGAGCGGACTTACCCCGCTCAATCATGATCGAATCTTTTTTTCCATGTTATCGAATTTGCCAATGAACTCTCTTCGTTTCCTGCAATTTTCTCTAAATAAAATCCGCATTCTAGAAGTGGTTTTTCAACCATTCGGATTGTTCTATTTTTCTTTTGTGTGGCTCAGCTTAGCTTAATGATTCGCTTAAGAATCTATTTTATTCAGTGATGGGCAGATTAAGAATGTTTTGACCGACGACGACGACGCGGTGACTATTACAGGTGTAGAATATTTTGATCATAGAGTTAGTACTGAATATTTTGAATAAAAGTAATATAATTATTTAAATTTCTATATTTAATAATTTAACAAATTTTAATAAAATATACGCTATAAATATATAATAAAATTAGGGTCAGATCTACCATGTGAGTAGGGGGTTATCTCTTATTTTACATTATTTATTTTAAAATGCTGTAAATAACATTAAGAACTGCAATTTCAATTACATAAGTAATAAGTTTATCTCCTATGTATATTCATTTTACCATATATTAGGTATTTGTTTATCTAATATATTACTACCTTACTTCATTATTATTATACTCTCTCTCTCTCTCTCTCTCTTCTCTCCTATATATACTTCATTATTATCTTACTTCATTACTTACCTTAATATATTAACAATATATATATATATATATATATATTATTAATATATAATTAAATATCTTAAATTATATATTATATATATAATTGTATATTTAATATATATATAATATATATATAATATTAATAAAGTATAAATATAATATATAATTATATATATAATATATATAATATATATAAAATTATATATATAAAATATAATTAATATATTAATATATAAATTATATCTACAGTTGATCACCACTAACTATCACTCAGGAACGAGACCTTATATATCTAATAAGGTAAGGTTATTGATTGTAATCACTATCATAAATAATTTCAATTATACTAACAGCATAAATTTATAAGCACAGATCTTAGCTACAAGTGACGCATAGCTTAATACTGAGAGGGAGATTTATAATATACTAGCAGGTAAAAACAAATAAGATATCATATAAGTATATTAAGATAGTATATATATTACCATATATACTAATAGATATTATGAAGAGTGGGACTAAGTAATCATAAAAAGTAGTAATACAGTACTATATATCACGATTACTATAAGTATACGAAATACACTATATTAGCCTTAGATAGTATTAACTTAAATATTGAATATATATCGCACACAATTACTCACTCCTTGATGACATGAATGTAAAATGCAACCCATATTGTGCTAGAGTACGTCGCAACGAATATAGGTGTAAGGTATATCCTGTATAACGGTAAGGAGGTGATTATATAATAATTTATATTGAGTCATAATACTTTCAATGTTATGCGGTAACCTATCATGAAATACTATGTATATTATAACATTATAGATAATAATAAAGGTAATAGCATAATAACCATAATATCGTAGCTTGAATCGCGCCGCAAAGATAGTGAGTCAAGTGAACTGGAAAGTAAAGTATATACAGTGAGATAATTTTATATATATATCATAGCTATATTGTCGCCTACTTTTTAACACAAAAATAAATATTACCTATAATAAATCAGGATGAAAATCAAAGTATCATTGTTCAATTATGTTACCACTCCTAGCCATTATTCTAAACCTAAATGCATATTAAAGTCTGTGTCAAAAGTTGAAATTGTTGCGAATAATTTGCCTTAATGATTGCATCACACTATATCTAGTAGTATTAAAAGATTTTAAGCTGTACTATTTTATTATTAATCTATTTGATTATACTTATATAAAAAATGCAGATTTATTTTAAATTATTATTATACTTTCTATTAAGAAATATATATATTCAATTTTATCTTATTTGAATTTCGTCCTTGATCTACTTTATATATATTATTAATCTCATTAGTTTGATGTTGAGGATTATTTTATTACCTATCATAACTATATTGATATTTATTATTTATTAATATTTATTTGTTATTTAATTACTTAGTTTTAATTCATTTAGTAATTATTAGTATGAATGGTTATTTATTCTATTTATTATGAGATTCAAAATTAGATATGTAGAACAGTAGATTGATTCAATGTTCATTATGAATAAAGATTATAGTGAGTAATTATGTATTATTATGTGTGTATTTATTATATATTTGTATGTATTTCAAATTTTTATCTGTTTTATGAGATAATTGAATTAATTACAAACCTCTGCAAGAATCTATATACGACACTCTACTATTATATATTAATTCATTCTTATATTAACTCATGAATCAGATGCGCGGATTATCATGTAATGATTATTATTCAGTGAATCTAGGCTGGATCTAGAGTCTTATTATTAGACACGAGCCACTAAAGTTTGTGTCAAATCTATATTAAATATAATATTTATTATATTAGAAAGAAAAGAATGCGCAAAAAGTCGGTGAAAAAAATTATGAAATTATTATCTTTGGATGCTAAAGGATAGGTTAGGCATAGTGAACTATATGTCATGAGATAAACGTCTTTGAGACCTAATATAGCAATTAGGTGACTATTTGAATGTGTCAGCAAATACTTTACATAGAAGTTCATAGGAAATAATATATTGTAGAAGAATTATAACGACTTATTCATTATACTTGAATTGGATTTGAACAATATGGGCACTATATTTATCACCAACAGACAAGGAAATGTCGCTCCATCAACATATACTTTCTGAATATTGATATCATGTTTGAAAGAGTATAATATGACTTATGAATTATATAATTAGCATATAAGCAGATAGGAGGAAAATTCCAATATAGGAGGGGAGCATTGAGAGAGTCTAATGTAGTACGCGTGCCAATACTGCGTCATTAAATTATTGTATTGACTTTATTGAGGATATGTACATGATCTGACTTACTTATCCTAGCTTAAGTCTCACTCGTTATAGTTATTTTCTATATACCGTGCAGGATAAATATCCATATAAAATTATACCTTTTAAAAAAATTTATGGCAAAGTTATAATTCGCCAGTACCTTTCAGAGCGCCGACAGTCCTGTATGAGCTATCTGAGCTAACGTAGGGGAATGAGTTCCATGATGATCTAAGAAGTGAGAGTTGAGAAGGTTTCAATTAGATATTAAGATTAAGAATTAACTAATGTCGAGATGCTTATAGGTGTATTTAAGTTAAGTAAAGATATCTTATAGAGCGGTCTTCCTCCACTTCCTTTTTTTTATGATAATAACTATTAGACCTGTATCATAAACGTCTATTTCCAACAGCAGATGGTGATAGTGAATGTTAAATTTGAAGTTACTATTAGATAATAGAGAAAAGTGATAGAGTTGAACTGATGTGGAGGCTGTTCGATCTAAGATATGAGATAGCACATCGCCTATAATACCTCTGGGCTGATATGATTCTATCGGCCATCTTCAATTTATTATCTCGCCTATCTTCATTATTATCTAGTTTCATTAGATTTCAACGGAGACTATGCTATATCTCATCTATATCAAAATAATAATTGTCATTATTCAAACAATCTCATTGATTAAGGACAATCCTATCCAGGATGATAGGGTAGGAAGATATGGATATTGTCCAGAAATTCATCCATAGTGGTTTAGTATGTTAATTGAACGATAATATAGGAATCATAAGAGATTGGACTCTTCATTCCTAAGACTATGGTAATTGTTATATTATTTAATCTAAACATAACCGATCAAGGCGATATTAAGAGGAGGAAATATATTAAGATTATACTGCAGTTCTTTAGAGATGTTTGACAAGAGGCCAGATAAGATTTTTATGTACAGTATGGAGTAACTCATTAGGAGGTCAAGTGGCACTTCTCCGTTTTTAATATTGAAAAGTTTGCTTATGCCTTCGTCGAATGTAGTCTTCCTTCGAAACGATTTCTAGCTTGACTGAAAATTAGCAAGAAGTAGCGTGATAGATAAGAATGAAATTTTTATGGCCTTACCGATAATCACTGTCTCTAGCCTGAATGGCCAAAGAACAAGCACGATCGGACATGGATTTGAGGAGAGAAAATTTTAGTTGAAGAATGCTAGTGAACTGTGCTTATTCCATCAACCGTTACCGTACCGCCTTTAGTCAATTGGCTCAAGCACTTCAGAGACAAGCAGTAACTCCAATTATAGTTAGCGTACAAGCGACGCAAGACCCACAATCGAATTATAGCTGCCAGAAAAAACGCATAGGACAGGATGGAGCTGTTGGAGAGAAAGTTTAATAAAATGACAGAGATAGATGTGGTCAATTTCCCATAGGAGCGAAGGGGTGTAATTATAGTGAGAAGGAATATTGATAACATAGGTCAGGTGTGTCAAGAATTTGGTTCGGGCGCTTCCGAATTGTGTAGGTTCTTATTAGTAGAATTCAGATCTTGAGAATGCTGAAGATTCAGCCCCTCTCCCAGATAGTAGGAGAGGAGGCCCAGCCCATTCAGTGTGTCTGTACATTGGAAATCCCCTATATAGAGGATTGAAAGATATAAAGTCTCCCGGACGTTAGTAAGATTCCAAAAAGGTCGAAAACTTTTCCCCTGGTTAGAAAACAGTAGCAAAGCACAAGATTATGTATGTACTAAAAGAAAGATTAAAGGGATGAAGACCAAATCCCAAATTCAAGACTTCGATTACCTCCTTACAGGAGTTAAAGCTTACATAGGCACTACCCAATCTTTAGAGGGATTTATATAGGTTTAAGTTGATATATTAACGAGTTTCGAGGATGACACTTAGCCATCTGGTCTCAGACAGAAGCAAAAGATTTGGGAATAATAATAATCAATAATAATAATAATAAATAATAATAATATAATAATAATAATATCTAATAATAATATAATAATAATAATAATAATTATAATTATAATATTAAATAATACTAAATATATAATATAATATAATAATATATAAATAATATAATAATATAATAATTAATAATAATAAATATAATTTTTCTTGATTAATAATATATTTTAATTTTTAATAATAATAATTTATTTAATTTAATAATAAATATTTGCATATTTTTTTTTTGACTTTAGTTGTGTGTAATATACATATGTAAAATTAAAAAAAATTTGATTTGAAAAATTTAATTACAAGAACATGGACAGATACAAAATTCTATCTTTAAATATAGAGTTCTTAAATTATAATGAGAAACAATCTTCTCCAGTTTCTGGTGTAATATTTATTCACTTAATCGGCAAAAATAATAGACAGAAACAGCTTACAAAGACATAATGTAAGCTCGTAAGCGTATGTTTTGAGATCAACATGAGGAACACCATCAGAACAATACACCTTTTTAGTATTAAGCTCTAAAGACGTTAGTTCTGTTCACTCGGAGCTTAGTACTAAGAAAATGTATTGCCCTGATGATGCTCCTTACGCGGACCTCAATACTTATGTCTACGAGCTTGCTTTATGCCATGGTAAACTGTTTTTATCTATCATTAAAGGGGGTCCGTGGTAAAGCAAAGGCTAAGAACAGCTGCTCCAATTCATTTATG
>JABUQX010121280.1:0-2500 GCA_015478945.1 Trachelipus rathkii
AAAGAGAGAGATAATATATATATATATTATCTCAGCATATGTCATATATATATATATAATTAATATGAAAATTATACTATATTATATTAAATTATATGATTATATATAATTATATATATATAAATATATAATATATATATATATATTATAATACTATTATATATATTATATATATATATATAAATATATATAAATATATATGATATAATAATATATATATATATATAACATATATATATATATATATATGTATTATATTATATATATTTAAATATTAGTTATATACAAAAGCAATTAAGCTTTCAAAAGATATATAGAAAACATTTAATGCATACTTGACATCATAAAAACTTTTTAGCTGAACTTCGATTGTTCGGACATTTATTATTGCAGGACACGTGCCTATATTTTTTTAATTTTCCTTAATAACAATTGAAGAGTGGATTTGAGGAGCATCATACGATTTGCATGCTCAGCAGTAGATTCAACAATAAACACTAACACCTTTACACTACTTGTGTAGAAGAGAAGATAGAACTTGCTTGCAAACAATAAATTTTTACACTAGCAACCCTGTTCAAAGGTTTTTTTTTTTTCCCCCGAACTCAAATGGGAGAAATCTATCAAAAATGTGCTTGTCTCGTAGCATTTACGGCCATTTGATTCTCTTCTATGTGTATTAAGAACCTTTTAGGCACGGTTATTAAGAGAAAAAATTACCCGAAAAAATGTTACATTAGCTCTTTTTGTCCCTCAGGCCCCAGTTTCCCTAATGGTCTAAGATGGCTTAGTAATATATATTATATTATATATATATATATAAACATCATCCTATAATATATTATATATTATTATATATATTATCTATTATACACAATATATATAGATGGAATATTATAACTCATATCCAATATATATATATATATAAAATATTATGGAATATCACTTGGTACTAATTTTTTTTATAGCATTACATAACAACCTAAATAATTACTTAAATAGTTACTGTACCATTTCTTTTGCTAATAATACCTCTTACCTATATTTGCCTTTCCTTCACAATTGTCTAATTAATTTGGCAAAAAAAAAACAAAAACATAACAAGTCGCTCATCAATATATAATATATATATATATATTATATATCTATATATATATATAATATATAGATATATATAGTATATAAAAATATATATAGTTATTATATATATAAATATTATTTATATATATAGTATATACTGGTTGCTTATGGAAAATCTCAATCAGGCAAGTGAAAGGAAACAAAATGCATATTTAGATCTTTTTATTTTGACAACGTTTCAACACTCGTAATGTCATCTTTAAGGTCTAAAAGTGAAAAATCAATATGCTCTAATAACATAGGTAAATTATATACAATATACGATAGTTTGTATATATATATTATAATATATATATACTATATATATACAATATATAACCACCTATACTATCAATTCATATACCTACCTACCTATATTATATAAATAATATATAAATATATATCTATATATATATATATATATATAATATATATATATATATATATATAATATATATATATATATATATATATAATATATAATATATATATATATATATTATATATATATATATATATATAAAGGGTGATTCAAAACCTCTGCGACAAACTCAGAGGGCTGATAGAACAAACGATAAGGAACATTTATTGTTATATAAGCTATGTTGTATGACGCTTCGTTTAAAAGTTACGGACGATTGAAGGTACACTTGTTTATGTTGTGTGACCCGTCGCATGTAGGTTACCGACGAATTAGGTTACTCAATTTTTAAGTGTTTGTGCGCTGCGTACATGTGTGTACGCTGAACGTCCTTCGGAAACACGTGCAATACCTTTACCTTTGCCCAATTACATTAGCCATTAGATTAACTTCAGTCCAACACAAGAGAGGAACAATGATTCAGCGAATATGTCCACTGCATTTGATCAAATCAGACACAGCAATGGCACGGCGATGTAACGAATGTGAATCAGGTACAGGATCGACACTTTGAACACCTCCTGTAATTTTTCCCAATAAGATGATTCCTACAATCTATGCACAATGTATTGTGCTTTACTAACATCGCGTCCAAAAACACATACGTTGTTTTAATCAAAATATCCTCTATTGTTACCTATATCAACCCTCGAGTACAAAGATGTACGCATGCACACATACATAACCATTAGAATACCCAAAATCTCCGGTTACGAATTAACGACGCGTCAAACAACATCACGTGGTTAACTTACACTCATCCGTAACTTTGAAACGAAGCGTCATACAAAATAGCTTATTTAACAATAAATGTTCCTTACGTTGCTCTATCAGCCCTCAGAGTTGTCGCAGAGGTTTTGAATCACATATATATATATAGTATATTATATATTATATATATATATCTAATATATATATAATCTATTATATATATATATTATATATATATTATATTATTCT
>JABUQX010121280.1:22500-25000 GCA_015478945.1 Trachelipus rathkii
TCAGGAATATTGTATTTCATCCAGGAATTGTGCAAAATCTATTTCTGTGACACTAAAAACTCTTCTTTGCTAAAATGCAATGATCTTTCTGTTTTCTCTTCCATACGCTTTTCTCTCATTTTGCGGAATATATCAACTCTACCGTTGCTTCTTCCATCATGCTTCCTCTAGTTACTTCCTTTTTTACCATCCATTAAAGCTAAATTTTTGGCTCAAGCCTTTTCCTCCAATTCCACCTTACACGATTTTGGAGCTATTCCTATCCCTCTTCTGCACCTCCAATCCCTTAATATCTAACAATGCAATGTCTACTGAAAAAAAAAATTCGGCTCTGCTGAGCTTAATACTAGGAAGGTGTGTTGTCTTGATAGTATCCCTACTGTGGTTCTCAAAACTTGAGATTCCGAGTTTGCACCATGCCTAGGTAAGCTATATCATCTATACCTACAAATTTTACCTTTTCCTTCCTGCTGAGCTGTTCGCTTATTTAATGCATGTCGAAGAAAGAAAACTCCAATCTCTTTCATCTACGTACTTTCCAAAGTTTTTAATCTATCATTAATTAAGATGTTAATATCCTTAACATCATTTTTATCATTAACGGGAAAATTTGGAACATCTTAAATCTTATAATCTATTTCTGACTTCAGTACGGCTTCTGTAAGCAGTATTCTACTGGCGATCTTATTTCCCTTGTCTCTGACTCTAAGTTCTTTTCTCTTCGGCATTTTGGTGAATCCTTTGCTGTAGCGTTGGTTATACCGCAAGCATTCGATAGAGTTTTCCTCAAAGCTATTGATGATTTCTCTCTCTTGAGACCTATCATTTTCTCTGATTTTCTTTCCGGTCGTTCTATAGCAGCTATTGTGTGAACTATTGTGATCATCTATTGTGTGAACTATTGTGTTCATTTACTGTGTGAACTATTGTGTGAACTATTGTGCGAACTATTGTGTAAACTATTGTGTGAACTATTGTGTGAACTTTTGTGTAAACTATTGTTCATCTTTCAAATCTATTAGTAGAGTAGTGTTCCACAGGGTCTTTCCTATTTATATTTCTTTTTCACTTTCCATTAATGATCGTTTCTCTATTACTGTGTCATCTATCTACTCCTATTTCAGCAATTCACCCCTGCGTTATTCCTATACCATTTTAAAACACGTTCAAGCCAACAGCAAATAGCTCATGCTTGGAAGGTAACCTTATATCAAGAATTCTCTTAAATATATCTATCTGATACATTGAATCTCATATGCAGATTCAAAAGAATATTAATTTTTACCCTTGATGCATCAATTTTCATGATCCAGGATAAGGGGGCGGCAGATTCCACCCCCTCGAAAGAAAAAATCCTCCGCACACCACGCAGTGATGGCTTTGAAGAAAAAAATTTGGCTTGCTGCAAATCCAACGAATAATAATAAGAATTAATAATAATAATAATAATAATAATAATAATAATAATAATAATAATAATAATAATAATAATAATAATAATAATAATAATAATAATAATAATAATAATAATAATAATATAGAAATTCTATGTCAGCTTTTGTTTTTATATAAGTTTTACTTTTAACTTCTAATTCTCTAAATATTTTTTTCTGATTTTCATTTAATTTTCTTAATACTAGTCTAGAAAATAGTTTGCATAGAAAATAAGAGGCATATTTAAATTTATTAGTTTCTGACCGGTTTCGTCCGTAAACTTCGGACATCTTCAGAGTTTCGATTCTAACATTTGAATGAATTATAATACAAGATTTAAAATTACAAATTAGATTTGTAATTTTATTTATATATATATATATATATATATATATATATATATATATATATATATATATATATATATATATATATATATATATATATATATATATATATATATATATATAATATATATATATATATATAAATATCATTGTGATTTATTTACATTTATAAGTTGATGATCATAAAATATATATATATATATGATATTATTCTATATAGTATTAGTATATAAATAAATATAAAGTTGTATATATATACATATATATATATATATTATTATTATTATTATTATATTATTATTATTATATTATATTATATATATATTATATATATATATATATACATACATATATATTAATATAGAAGTATATATATATATATATATATATTATATATATTATTATATATATATATATATATATATATATATATATATATATATATATATATATATATATATATATATATATATATATATTATATTATTATTTTTATATCTATTATATATATATATATATATATATATATATATATATATATATATATATTTATATATATATATATATTATAAAAGGTATATATATATATATATATATATATATATATATATATATATATATATATATATATATATATATATATATATATATATATATATATATATATATATATAAGTTAATATATATATATATATATTATATATATATATATATATATA
>JABUQX010121280.1:45000-47500 GCA_015478945.1 Trachelipus rathkii
TATATATATATATATATATATATATATATATATATATATATATATATATATATATATATATATTAATTTTATTTAATATTCTAAAGTAATATTAAGTAATAAAAAAAAATTAATTTCTAGATTCAAATTTATTTTTCGTCTACCTTTCTTTTTTACGATCTACTTTCTCCTTTAATTGAAAAAAAGAACATCTGGAAGGAAGTGGTTCCGGAATCCAGAAAAACTTTAACTTTTGAACAAAAATCTTTTTTAGTTTTGGTAAAAAAAGAAAAAGATCAACGTCCCAAAATTTCTTTTATCATGAGCACCACAACAGATGAATAAATCTCCTATTGATATTGCTGTCCTTTCGATTTTCCCGAAGCAGAATCCCTAAACTTAGAATAATAAATTTATGTAAAAGTTATGGAATAGTTCAAGATATATTGTTTCATTTGCAAACAACTTCTGTTACATTATTGATGAATTTTGCCTTCAGTCTGGGAATCGGAAATGTTAAATAGTATTTTATGTATAAAAGAGTTCCTAAGAGAAATATTTTACAATTTCATTTCTTTCATTGTGGTAAATATATGATATTTTATTGAAGATTTTTGATTGGGTTTGAAATTTGTTTGATTTATAAAATGCTATTTTTTCTATTATTTCGTTATTACTATTTTATATTTTGCACTCCTTTATTAATTAGTTCTAGTGATAAACTCATTTTTAATTTAAAATTGGAAAGAGAGAGAGATGCAGAGAGAGAGAGAGAAAGAGAGAGAGAGAGAGAGAGAGAGAGAGAGAGAGAGAGAGAGAGAGAGAGAGAGAGAGAGAGAGAGAGAGAGAGAGAGAGAGAGAGAGAGAGAGAGAGAGTACAGGATCCATCACAGTACGCATAAGAGAGAAGAGAGAGAGAGAGAGAGAGAAAGAGAGAAAGAGAGAAAGAGAGAGAGAGAGAGAGAGAGAGAGAGAGAGAGAGAGAGAGAGAGAGAGAGAGAGAGAGAGAGAGAGAGAGAGAGTACAGGAATTAAAACACAATTTATATAAAAAAAAACGGGACAAAATGGAATGAGAGAGAGAAAGAGAGAGAGAGAGAGAGAGAGAGAGAGAGAGAGAGAGAGAGAGAGAGAGAGAGAGAGAGAGAGAGAGAGAGAGAGAGAGAGAGAGAAAATAAAATAATTCCTGAAATCTTTTATTATGTAAATGAAGAGGTTTTCATGAAAATTTCAAGAACGGAAGAAATGACAGAGTAAAATAGTGAAGGTAAAATAATTAAGATTGTTTTGTAAAACTGACAAAAAAACGTCTCGCTGCAAGGCCTCAAAAAATACAAAAGAGCTTTTGAAAACATTTCAAAATAAATTATCTTACTTTTTAGTTAATAATACACAATGAACTCAAAAACGTGACTGGAATTTGAAAATTACTAAATAGAAATTAATAAGTTGTAAGAGATATTGTGAGTACATATTTATTATAATACATTAAAGAGAAATTTCTGAACATGGCGTATTTTTCCTCTTTTTAATATTTTTTTTTAATTTATTTTTTATTTTTAAAGTTTTGTATATGAAATTTCAGAAATACCAGAATAAAATCTTAAAAATTAAAACCTTAAAAATAATTTAAAAAATTATTTATATTTAAAGTTAAAATAAAAAAAATGTACAAAAATTATGCTGGTCCTAAAATTTTAAAATAAATTCTATTTATTTTCAATTTCTGAAATCCGAACGAAAATGGGAAGGATTTCCCACAAAAAAGAAGCTAATATACAGAAGACATTAATAGAGGAAGAAAAATTACCTTGAGAGTTTTTCTCTTGCCCAAATAATCGAAATAAGAACCTTCATCAAACAAGTCAGATTTATTATTATATACAACGATTATTAATATATATATATATATATATATATATATATATATATATATATATATATATATATATATATATATATATATATATATATATATATATATATATATATATTTATATATATATATATATATATATATATATATATATATATATATATAATTTGAAGTATATTGTTATGAAATAATCAATATTAAAATCTTTGCCATCAAAACAGAAGCAAAATCAAAACTCCCTTAAATTAACTCATTACGGCCATCAGGGTAGGATGTCTTCCTGTTATCTAAACCGAAAAAAAGGGCAGGAAGCCACATATAATTCTGTGGAAATTGAGAGCCAACAAACCTTTACATGCTCCAACTAGTCATAATTTGATGCCTATTAGTATTGACAAGAGGGAAATAAAGTCATGAAAATAATAGAAAAGGTGTTAACGAGATGGTCTTCTAAAAAGCAAATTTCTTTAAAAAAGATAGAAGCAAAAAAAAAAAAAAAAAAAAAAAAGGTTCCAAATTTTTAGATGATTAGATTTATGATGGTTGTTATCAGAAATTGGGTTCCATTTTACGTAGATTTATTTTATTTTTCTCATCGTAATAGTAACGTGCATAAAAAAATGATTTTCTTTAAGTAGAGCAACAT
>JABUQX010121281.1:0-17500 GCA_015478945.1 Trachelipus rathkii
TTTGCAAATTTGGAAATGGGAGGAGGGTCTCGTGACATATAGTGACTGTGAGTGATGTTAGTGTGGCCAATACGGAGGCGTGCAAGTATCACCTCATGTAAGCGCTTTCGTCTGTGGGAGGAAGACCACTCACCGATGTTCGGCTTTATGTTTCTGAGTTTCCTTCCCCGCCGATCACTCGTCCAGCACTCTTGCCAACAAGATCGAAAGCCCCGTCGGAGAGCAGGATAGTAATCAGTTGATGGGAGGCGGCCTTGTCGAATGGCATCCGGGAGGTACCTGGAACAACTCCGAGAAGAGGAGGCGGCCATTTTGGCCTCTCTGTCAGCGATTTCATTGCCAGTTACCCCTACGTGAGAGGGAGTCCAACATAAAATAATTTGTTTCTTACGGGAGTGGAGAAGTCGAAGAAATTGTTGTACAGCTGATACCATTGCGTTTTTAGAATAAGGGGTTTTAAGCGCTTGTAGCGCGCTAAGCGAATCTGAATAAACGACATATGAGTGATCTTGGTTAAGGATTAGAATTCTAGAAAGGGCAATCATTATAGCCGTTAACTCTGCTGTAAAAATTGAAGCATAAGGGGGAAGGGTATGGGAGAGGTTGCGGTCAGGAAAGACAGCAGAAGCGCCCACACTGTCCCCTGTTTTAGAGCCGTCAGTAAACACTGGAGTAAATTCATCGTGAACTGCGGCATGAGACAGGAATGATGCTTTTAACAGGGCAGCAGGATGGCTAGATTTGGAGAGAGATGTCAGAGCCAAGCAAATGGTAGGAGAGGGGAATAGCCAAGGTGTGTACCCTTCGTCAAAAGAGAAAGGCAGCACCTTTTGAAAAGGGATGTTGAGGAAATTAAAGATGTTATGAACCGTCTTTGCAAATGGCCAGTAATTAGGATTCTGAGGTACCTCCTGCAGAATCGGTGTCAGAGCAGACGGTATTGGGGTTTGAAAACGAAGATAACTTGTACACATGATGTATTCTCTTCGAAGAGAGAGTGGCATCACATTGGATTCAACTTCAAGGCTCACCTGGGGGGACGATCGAAAAGCTCCAGTGGAGATACGGATCGCTTCGTTTTGGATGGGATCTAACAGGTGTAGTAGTGTTATGGAGGCCTGACCATATACTGCACAGCCATAATCCAGTTTCGATCGGATTAGGGCTACGTAAAGACGTAAAAGGGATTTGCGATCAGCACCCCAAGATTTTGAGGCGAGATGACGTAACAGGTCAAGGGTGCGATGACAAGTTGTTTTTAGGTGTTTAATATGCGGTGCATATGTTAAGTGGTCATCTAGGATGAGCCCTAGAAATTTGACCTGTGAAGTTACAGGAATGGGCGAACCATATAAGGTTAGGTTCGCTGGAAAGGTGGCAAGTTCTTCGATTCCCTTTTTTCTTAAAAAGCACTGCTGAGGTTTTGGTGGGAGAAAAATGGGAGCTAGCCCATTGTGAAATATTTTCAATAGCTAGTTGAAGTTGCCGTTCGAGAAAGGGCAGCCTGGCACCGGCTATGTATAATGCTAAGTCATCGACATATAGAGAAAAATTGACAGTCGCTGGAATAGAGGTAACAATATCATTAAATCCGAGAGCAAATAGTAGTACACTTAAAACACTACCCTGCGGAACGCCTTCATCCAGAGTAAAGTGGCGTGACAGAATAGAAGAGCACCGAACTTGCATGGATCTGTTTGACAAAAGACATTTAATGAAAAGAGGGAGTTGTCCGCGAAAACCGAGCGAATGGAGTTTAAGGAGGATCCCAGTTCTCCACGTTGTGTCGTAAGCTTTTTCAAGGTCAAAGAAGACGCCAAGAACCATCCCACCAGTTGAGAAGGCTTCCCGGATGTCATGGTCTAGTTTTAACAAGGGGTCCGCGGTCGAACGATTTTTGCGAAAGCCAAACTGGAAGTTTGAAAAAGCTTGGCGACTCTCCAGAACAGGGAGAAAGCGGCCTGAAACCATTTTCTCCATTAATTTACAGGTATGGCAGGTCAGTGAAATTGGTCTTTGGTTATCCGCCAGCTTCGGATCTTTCCCAGGTTTGGGGATAGGAATTACAATAGCTGTAGTCCAAATAGATGGAAAAGAGGATTCGATCCAGATTCTGTTATATAGATCCAGCAAAAATGCTGATGCTGAGGGATGTATATGACGGAGCATGATATACGAAATCATGTCTGGACCAAGAGCACCATCTTTGCTACTCGCCAGTGCAGTTTGATACTCTGCAAGTGTAAAAAGACGGTTGTAGGTATGATCTTCCCCTTTCGCTGTTGAAAAGTCTGGCAGTGCTGTGTCAGTTCTCAATTTTTGAAAGGCTTCAGTGTAGCGGAATGAACTCGAATGGCTAGCGAAGCTATAACCTAACGCATCCGCTACCACCGCAGGAGCGGAGATCGTATCAGTTATATCAGGCCCATAACGGAGGACTGTGGGTGAGGAGTTATTAGATCGACGAGATATTTTCTGTGTAACTTTCCACACTAAAGGAAGGGGAGTTGTGGAGTTAACAGTCGATATGTAAGTTCGAAAATATTGTTTACGCGTTTGACGATTAATTCGCCGAGATCTCGCTGCGGCTGCTTTAAAAATAATCATGTTTGGGGTGGTACGGGTCTTTTTGTATTGCCTGTAGAGTTTCTTCTTCTCTCGGTTGGCTTGTGCGCACTCTTGGGACCACCAAGGGGTTGCCGACCGCCTGCCTGAGGAAGACTGCGGGATGCAAGCTTCCGCTGCCGAGATGACTACTTTCTGGAAGAAGCAAAAGGCATCATCAACAGTCGGAAATCTTTTATTGAAAGGAGAAAGAGGGATAGCGGTGGTCTGATAAAAAGGAGCCCACTCCGCTCGATCATAACGCCAGCTGGAGTTGGGTTTTTGCATTGGGCTTGGAGCAAGCTCATTTAATGCTATTGGGTAATGATCGCTGCCGAATAAATAATCAAAGCGGGACCAGGTAAAACGATCCATAAGGGAATGGGAGCAAAAGGAAATATCAATACAAGAAGAAGTGTGTGTATCTAAACGTTCATAGGTAGGGAGTCCTGTGTTAAGGCATCCCAGGGAAAAGGGGGTTAGAAGATCTATTAAGATCTTGGACTTGGATGAAGTGACAGAGTCACCCCATAATGGGTGGCGGAGGTTGAAGTCACCTAGTATAACAACCGGAGTAGGGAGCTGTTTAAAAAGATCAGCTAAGTCGACCTTAGTAAATTCACTACTCGGAGCTAAGTAGACTGAACATATAGTAATGTCGATGGATAAGTGAATTCTTGCCGCTACTGCATGAAGTTTGGTTTGAAGAGGGACTGGGGAATAGGGGATAGATTTGTGAATGAGTATTCCTGCCCCTCCCCTATCATTGTCACCTCTTTCTATAGAAGTTAACGGCGATTTATATTCAGATGGTTGAAAGAAGTCACGATGACATAGTCGAAGTTCCTGCAAACATATACACTTTGGTGTACATATGTTTATTAGTTGAACAAGTTCTTCGAAATTAGAGTAATAGCCACGACAATTCCATTGAAGGAAAGTAGTCATGATGAGTTATGAATATTATGGTGGTGGTCTATTAGAGACAATTGTCTCTATGTGACTGGGGGTAATGTTAGAGGTGGATACAGATTGAGAGGGAAGGTTGAGGCGTGGGTCTCGGCGAGGAGGGGGAACAAATCCTGGGGGGCCAGGGTAGTCATACACCAGAGATTTGTTAGGTTGTATGACCTCTTTTAGGGAGGAGTTTTCAGATGTATTTGGTGAAAGAGCTTCACCATGAATACGAGATAAGTTGAGTTCAATCAAGTCCAACTTATTATGTGGGTTCGATTGGTCAATAGAAGAGCAACCAAAATGCTCGTGTTTATTAATGGGAGTGGAATCAGCATCTGCCAAGTAAGCAGATTCAGAAATGTGTAAGGGATGTGGAGTTGCTTCCATGGAACTGGGGAAGGAAGATGTTACCGGAAAGGTGTCATCTTTTTGAGAAGGAGTTGGGGTCGCGATAAAGGGTTCCAATATGGGATTCGTTGGATTGACAAGTTCCGATACTGGAGACTTTGCTAGTAATTCGTCGTGGGAGTGATTTTGGGAGATTGGACGATTTAAGTTAGAAATGGGGACCTCTGGGTCTCCCTTCATGCCTCCAATAGAACCAGAGCGCTTAGAGCGCTTGCGGCGTTTGCGTTGGACAGTCTTCCATTCGCCTTTCTCGGAAGCGCAGGAAGTATTAGAAAGAGAGTGGTTCATCACATCAAGCTCCATTTGGGAGCTGTTTTCCATTTCATCTGTTAAGATATAGAATCCCTTGGGGAGCGCTGAGATGGGAAATTCAGAAGAAGAATTATAGGAAGACTCGGAAGAGCTAGAGTTATCCTGCAACCTATTAGAGGGTTCATTGGTAGGTTGTCCGATAGCTGCGATTGCTTGGGTACAATCTATTAAAGTAGTTGATTTTGTCCCTTGAGTGGACTTATGGCGAGGTCTCTTCTGAGTTACATTTGTTACGTCTGGGGTTAGTGTGTTTTTGTTTAAAAATTCGGACGCTCTGTATTTTAACGAATAATCTTTAGCTTGGCGATTATTCTTTTCTTTGCCTTTGGGGACATCTTTTACAGGAATTTGAGTAACGGTGGGAGGTGAATCAAGAGACAAAGAGACAGTCCTCTTACATAAGTTTGGAGAACTCATTGGGTAGGCATGGGACAGTGTGTCTTGAAAAGAAGTGTTTTCCAAGATTTGTGTTGGATGAACCAGCTCAGTTTCATTGCTGGTTTGTTGAAGGTTAGTACTCGGGATAGGGTTGTTAATGGCTTTTTGGACAAGAGATTGAGTCAAGGGCTGCTTTTTTTCAATTTGAGGAGTCGGTGGCGTGGACAATACAGGCAGATGGGATACAGTAGCTGCCTGAGTTTCACTGGGATTTTGGGGAGGAGTTCTGCTGGGATGAGTTTGTGTGGGTGGATTAGCACGCTGGGGAGTGGGGGCAGCAGTGATTGTGGCGTAGGATCGCTTTGGTCTTGTAGGATATTTTTCATCAAGCTGGCGAATGGCATCTCTCCTGCTCATTTTGTGTATGGTGCATAATTCCAGAACCTCCTGTTAAAAAGGTAGGATGGTCATTTAAAAGAAGAAGCACTGTTGGGTCCTCCACAGTTTCTACAGTTAGGGGTATTTTCACAGGGAGTGTGAAATAATTCTCCGCAGACTGGGCATATTTCATCCGGTCCCCTACAGTATTTTCGGGGATGACCAAACCGTTGACATTTGAAGCAACGTCTGGGTCGAGGGACAAACGTGCGAACACTGTATCTTGTAAACCCTATTGTAACCTTTGTAGGTGGATGAGGGGTATTAAAGGTCAGCAGTAAACGAGGATTTGGTTTGTCAGGAGTTTCCCGACGAGGGGGAAATCTATAAACGTTTGTAACGGAAAATCTTTTCTGTTGGAGATTTCCCATGATGACAGCTGTATCTTCGTCTTTCTGTTCATAACAGTAAATGGTGCCTTTAGATGTGTTTCTTATTTCATCAGGAGTAGAAATAAGAGGAATATCTGCAAGAGACGTTAAGGATGACAGAATAGAACTTTGATTTCGGGTAGTAGCTTGTACGAGAATGGACCCATTTCTCATTAATGTGACTGGAGGATCTTCAACGCCTAAAGCTTTTTCAAGTGCATTACTTAGAAGAATGGTTCTGTGCTCAGTAAGAGCTTTGGAGGTAGTGGATCGCAGAATGTGATACATCGGAAATGATGTATCTGCTGACATTCCTGGAGGGGGTGCAGCATATGGAGTGAACGAATGAGAACGACTGTGACGAGGGGCACCTTTGCGGGATTGCCCCGAACGTTTGGGCACCTGGGATGCAGAGGGCGTGCCAGGCGACTGATCGCCGGAGACAGGCAGAGGCCTTCCAGGTGAAGTGGGGGGAGACACGGCATCAATGTTCGAAGTGCAATTCAAAAGAGTAAGTCCATTTATCGGTCCAGGTTCGGGAATCTTTAAATCCATCAGTTTCCGAGGCATCGTAAGGTTATCCATGTGTATATTATATTAAAGGGGTCCCCCCTCATGGGTGTCGAGCCCTATGAGGTTTGTGCCCGGAGGACCGCGCTAAGCGGCGGGGAGTCTCTTATTATAGATGTTCCAGAGGGGTCAGGGAAAAAGACCCAAACCTGGTGCTGGGTCGTGTGCACCGAATCACAAACAGGTGATGCGGCTCACACCCCTTCAGCACAGATGACGCCAGATGCCCCCTCCGTAAGGAAGGGTGTCATTGGCGTTCATCTACCTCTCTGAAAAAAAAAAAAAAAAACGCCTCTTCGCTCTAGGACGCTGAAGGGCGGGTGGTATATCCGTATATCCCGCCCAACAGCATCCCAGAGAGCCCCCCAATATAATATATATATATATATATATATAATTATATATATATATATATATATATATATATATATATATATATATATATATATATATATATATATATATATATATATATATATATATATATATATATATAACTTTCATATATTTATATATATATGTATATATATAATATATATATATATATATATATATATATATATATATATATATATATATATATATATATATATATATATATATATATATATATATATATATATATATATATATATATATATATATATATATATATAGATGGGGGGATATATATATATATATATATATATTCAGCATGCTACATTGTTCTATAAAAGTTGCAATACGTAAAATGGTAACCTAAAATTTAAAAAAAAAAGTTTCTTTACAGATCCAGATCTGTGCAGTACTCATGTACTTACGTACGGAACTTAATTACTGGTTTTGAAAAGCACTTAAGTACTTATTTTAAGTACACAAAAAGTACTTCAGTACGTACTTAAGTACTGCCCAGCTCTGCCTGTATTAATGTGTAGTAGTGAAACTATGGTTCCTGGAAGGAGGTATAGGTCTAAGGTACAATGTGTTCAGATGGACAATCTTAGGGGCGTGTTAGGTGTGAGAAGAATTAATAAAATGAGAAATGAACACATTAGGAAGTTGGGTGGTGTGAAGAAAGGCGTAAATGAGAGAATAAACGGGAGTACATTGAGATGGTTTGGTCATATTGAAAGGATGGATGATAGCTAGTTGGTTAAGCGGATGTATAGTGGTGAGTATGTTGGGAATTGATGGCTGGAGTGAAGAAAAAGTAGATTGAGTCAGTAAAGGATTGCCTGAAGGAGAGGAATGTAAGTTGCATAACAGGAGTGAATGGCGTGGTTTTGTGAGGGGTGTATGGTTGTGGGCTTTGGCCAGGGTGCCCCACATTGCCGACATACCACAGTGAGGGTCCATCAGAGTCCCGAAGCTCTAGAGTGGATTTTCTGATTGCGACGATTTCTCACATTAGGTATAAAGGGGACATGCGTCATGTTCTTTTACTGCTTTTCTTTCTGTTCCTGTTTATGCTATGCACCTCACCCCCAATCTGAGGATAGGTGACATATATATATATATATATATATATATATATATATATATATATATATATATATATATATATATATATATATATATATATATATATATATATATATATATATATAAAGAGTTGGATATCTAAATATATTTAAATATCTATATCTTTACATATAACTATATATATATATATATATATATATATATTTCTTCACCTTCCTCTTTGCCCCAAGATTGGGGGTTAAGGTGCTGTACAAGCATCGGAAAAGAAAAGCAGTAGGAGAACATGACAAACGTCGAAAGAAAGCCCAACCTTACCGCCCCCTCATTAGTTAGTGAGAGCTCGTCACAGACAGAAAATCCACCCTAGAGGCATCATGGGACCGTGTCGGAATCTCACTCTCGTTCATGGTCAAGGAGTGGTTCATCCCCTGGCCCAGGTGGGCCACAACCATCTTATACAAAACCCCACCATTCTCTCCTATCATGCACCTTTGTATTCTCGCCTCCTGCCATCACATTTCTCTCTTAGGTGATGTTTCTGGCTCAATCACTTTCTCTTCGGTGCAACCGGTCGGTTCCCAACACACTCTCCACTATCATCCGCTTAACCAACCGGCTATCATTCATCCTTTCCCACACGACCAAACCATCTCAACATACTCATTTATTCTCTCATTTACCCCTTTCTTCCCACCACACACTCCTAATACGTTCATTCTCTCTTTATCAATTCTTCTCACACTAACACACCCCTAGATTGTCCATCTGAACACATTGAACTTTAGATCTATGCTTATTCCAGACCATAGTCTCACTACCATACAATAACACAGGTAACAGCACAATATACCCTCATGTAAGACCCTAGCACAGTCATAGTCCCTTTACATTCACCAACGATTTAATTGCACCAGCCACCTTCCTGCCATTCACAACTTTCCTACACTCTGCCATCGTCCGTTCCTTCTCATCCAACATATACCCTAAATATTTAAACTCAGACACTTGTTCCAGCTGCTCACCATCTAACATAATCACACTGAGGAGTGTTCTCACTCACAACCATAACCTTACTCTTATCGACGTTTACTTAAGCCCCTCCTTTTACACACCCTGCCAAATCTCTCTACCAATCCTCTCAAACTCTCTTCAGATTCGCCACACAAAACCAAATCATCCGCATATAATAGGTAGGGCACCCTCCACTCATCTCCATTCTCCACCATTCTAACACCATTTCCTGCCATCCCCACCTCGAATTCTTTCATAACCCCATCCATATACAAATTGAATAACCAAGGAGACATAACACAACCCTGTCTCACTCCGCTATTAATCCTAAACCAATCACCATTGACACCATTTATTCTTCACTATCATTATACATGCTGGTTCATTCCCGGAAGCCTACCACCAACACCATATATATCACTAACACCTGCCATAACGCTTCCTATTAACTCTATCATACGCCTGTTGCAAATCCATAAAACCTAAATACAATTTATTCTTCTTTCACTCATTTTCTCAATCATTTGTTTCAATGTAAAGATTTGATCCACATCCTCTACCACTTCTAAACGCACCTTGTTCTTCACCAATCAGTCCCTCAGTCATTCGACGCACTCTTTCGACCAAATACCAGCATATATCTTCCCTACAACTCTGAATAAACTTATTCCCCTATAATTTCTACAGTTCCTTTTATCTCCCTTACCCTTATTGGGGTACTATACCCTTTCTCCTCAAATCCCTTGGAACTACTTCACCCTCCAACAAACGCTTTATTACCTGACTTCAAATCAATCAATCTATCTCACCTCGCTCTTGATCATTTCTAGTAATTTTCATCTATACCTGCAGATTTACCATTCTTCAAATTTCTCACCCCTATACCATTACCTCCTCCTTGCTAATAACCTCATCCCAAAGTACACTGTAAGCCTTCCTTCACACTTTATGCCACACATTTCACTAACACCTCATCATTGCTGTATTGTTGCGGATTTTCGAAGTGTTCTTTCCACCCTCCCCTCACATCCATTTCATCAATTACGATTCTAAAAGCACCATCCTATTCATTATTCTAAGCAGATTCCTTTTATCTCTTTCTTAACCTTTCGCGCTTCCTTCCCAGGAAGAGCTTCCTATTTCCTTGTATGTCTCCATTCATCCTCCTTCCAAACTGTTCATTTACCTCTTGTTTTCTCCTACGTATACACCTTTTAGTTATTGTCGTGTATATATATATATATATATATATATATATATATATATATAGATATATGTAGATATATATATATATATATATATATATATATTACATATATATATATATATATATATATATATATATATATATATATATATATATACTATATATATATATATATATATATATATATATATATATATATATATATATATATATATATATATATATATATATATACATATATATATATATATATATATATATATATATATATATTTTATATATATATATATATATATATATATATATATATATTTTTCTTTCTATATATATATATATATATATATATATATATATATATATATATATATATATATATATATGCTCTTTATAATATACTATAAATATATATATATATATATATATATATATATAATATATATATATATATATATATATATATATATATAACAATAATAAATATATATATATGTATATATATATATATATATATATATATATACTTTATATATACCTATATATATATAACTAATATATATATATATATATATATATATATATATATATATATATATATATATATATATATATATATATATATATATATATATATAATATATATATATATATATATATATATATATATATATATATATATATATATATATATATAATATTAATATATTTATTTATATATATATATATATATATATATATATATATATATATATATATATATATATAATATATAATATATATATATATAATATATATATATATATATATATATATATATATATATTTTTTTTTATATATTTATAAATATATATAATATATATATATATATATATATATATATAAATATGTTTTATAGGAATAGAAATCTAAAAATATATATATATATATATATATATATATATATATATATTAGGCTGAGAGAAATGTTAAGGTCAGAGGAGAAGGAGCGTGAAAGGAAATACATACATCTAGTAAGTATATCTAATTAAAAATTAGTTTTTCATTATATAATTTTTGTTACTTGTGGTAATTCAAAATTCAACTAAAATGTGCAGGAAAACATCTACCTGTTATGTTGACATATACTGTATGATGAAGAAGAAGAAAACAATTCCTCCTATCGTTAAAATATATAAAGTAGTTCATTTAAATTGTTTTTGTAGCACTTTATTGTCTGTACTTTGCACTGTATTATTAATTATTATTTTTAATGGCTACCAGCCTTGTTTGAAAGAAGTATATATATATCAATCTTCCCACCACACACACACCCATGAAAATATATAACACTAGCATTATACTTGATAAATCTTCATTGATACTTTTTCTCACATAAGACAACCGTTAAACCTTCTTAACTACCATTAACTATATGACCAACTCAACAAGCTGAAAATCAAATGTATAACAATTTCCATAACTACATAAGGCACCATCTAATATTTCTAGTCTCATTCCTAGGCATCTATTGCAGAAGCATATTAAGAGCATCGTTCAATTTGCTTTACGGAAATTTGAACATATTTCGTTTGATTTTCATTATATCCCCATTAAACAAAAAGCAAAATGCGCGATTTTTAGAATTTTGATTTTGAGCGTTTTCTGTATATCTAACAGCTCTAAGTAAAAGTTTTAGCTTTGTCTTTAAGTAACATCCAGAAGCCTCCCCTCCAAAAAACAAAAATCTTCATGCGGTTTTTTTAACTATATTTGTGAACATTTTTTTTCTTTTTTTTTAAATATAAGTGAAAATTCATAATAATTATTTTCACTCTTTATTCGACCAATATGCAATTTTCAGAATAGGTATATTTGGTCGAGTTGCATATCTTTTCTGTATGACTAGTCAAAAAAAAAAGTTTAGTTGGTACTCACATGACCAGAGGTCAAACGGTGGGTATTCAAAAAAAAAAAAAAAAAAAAACTGCCATAAATAAAAGATGCATACTCTGAAAATTTCCCACAAATCGCGAATACACGGTAATTAAAAGATTCTAGGAATTTTTATATAATAATTTTTATAAAATTTTCCACTCAATGTTATTGGTGATCAAAATAAGGAATGATATAACAGGTGGCTTTGGGGTGCCGGAAGAAAATGGGAATGGTAGGAAGGTGATTGATTTCTGTGAGGAGAGAGGTATGTATGTAATACTTTCTTCAAACACAAGAGTATTCATAAGTGATACTAGAGTTGGTGTAACAGCTAGAGATGGTAGCAGAAGTGAAGAAGATATGATGAGCTTTTTGCTAATTGAAAAAGTATGTGACGGATGGCAAGTCAGTGAGTGGTTAGAGATGGGATTATCGGATCATTATGTTGTTTTATGTAAAATTAAGTTAGTGGTGGCTTGGATCTAGAGGAATGAAGTGGGAAGAATTAAGAGAGAAGGGAAGTGAACAAGGTAATTAGAAAAAGTATTTAAAAGAGTTTGCAAATAAATCAGTTGAATGTGAGCAAATCTGGACGGAAATGATGGAAGCGTTTGTTAGTAGTGCAAAGGAAGTATGTGGATGTGCTAAAGTTGAAAGTAACATTGTTAACAGTGAGTGGTGTAATGAAGAGGTGTTGTAAGAGGTTAATTTAAAAAAGCGTGGTTGAATATGCTAAAAGCCAATAATGAGGTTTCAAAAGAAAGAGTTGCTTGGAATTATATAAGGGATAGGAAGACTGAAAGTTGCATGTAGGCGGAAAAATGAGGTAAATGAACAGTTTGGAAGGAGGATGAATGAGAACTTAGAAAGGAATAGGAAGCTCTTTTGGAAGGAAGGGCGAAAGGTTAAGAAGGAGAATGAAAGGTATCTGAATAGAATAACTGATGAAATGGATGTGATTAGATCATGGACGGAATACTTCGAAAATCTGCATAGCATTGGCAGTAATGAAGAGGTGATAGTGAATAATGTGTGAGTTTGTTAACAAGAGGAATAGATATTTGGAGATGAGGTAGTGGCGGGAGGAGGTAATGAGTGAATGAAAATGCTGAAGAATGAGTAAATCTGAGGCTGTGGTGAATTACTGGTGAAATGGGAATAAAAAATGGAGCGAAATGGTGATTGAATAAATTTGGGATTGGGTAACAAAGCGTTTATGGAGGAGGTATGAGTTTCAGTGAAGAAAGTAGTAATGTTTTTATATTTAAGAAGGGTAAAAAGGGGAACTCTTAGGAACTATACGGGAATTAGTTTATTAGTGTTGTAGGAAAAGATATATACTGGTTTTTTGGTCGAAAGAGTGCGTCGAGTAATTGAAAGACTGATTTAAGGTTCCTTTAGAAGTGGTAGAGGATGTGTGGATCTAATCTTTACATTAGAAACAAATGATTGAGAATTAAATTGTATTTAGGTGTTATGGATTTGCAATAGGAATATGATGAAAGATAAACTATTTTGCTAATAATTTACTTTGCGATTCCGGTCATTTCAAGAATTGTTTAGCCCCTTGGGGCAGAACAATTTTTCACTTTGCAAAAAAAAAAATTATTAAAAAATGTTTACTTTGGCTCCGGCTGCGACTCCGGGAAGTTTCGACTCCATTTCAAAATTGTTCAGCTGCAACTTCGGGCAGAACAATTTTCACTTGCAAAAAAAAATTTATTGAAAAATAATGTATATTTTGGCACCGGCCCCTTCCACCGACTCCGGCTCCATTTCAAAATTGTTCTGCTCCGACTTTGGCCAGAATTATTTTCACTTACAAAAACAAAAAAATTTCTTGAAAAACAAATTTATACTTCGATGCGGCTCCAGGTCTGCCTCAGCATTCAGTTATTGGTGATTGAGAAAGTGCCTGAGTGATCTGGTGGAGTTACATAAAGAAAAATTATTTTCTATAAAATGTTAAAAAAACAAAAAAACAAAAAAACACTTTTTGATCCTTGAATGTTGAGTTGTATTTTCGAACCTGGAAATGAAATTTTTTAGTTTGACACCTCTCTAAAAAAAATTCTATCTAAAAAAACATTCAGAAATTGAAACGAAAATCACACTATGATGTAGAGGAGGGATTTTTCTAATAGTTAGAATAATATTGAGGAGGAAGTATTTTTGCTCTAATAAGAAATGTTGTCCTACTGGTATAGAAGGGAAGGTAAAGGGGAGGGGGCTGTTCTTTGGACCTGCGTCTGTTCTTCTACACTTTGTTTCTGTTAAACGATGCACCTCATTCCACTTCGGAAGGAGTGGATGATGATGAAGTTTATGAATGTGTCTTAGGAGGAAGATTTGGAAACATCATAATTTTTCTAATTAATGTATAGTAGTGAGACTGGTCTGGAGTAAGAGGTATAGATCTAAAGTACAATGTGTTTAGGACTCAGGTGGGCAATCTTAAGGGTGTGTTAGGTATGAGAAGAATTGATAAAATGAGGAATGAATGTATTAGAGAGTTGTTGTGGTGGTGAAGAAGGGGTAAATGAGAGGATAATATGTAAAGTAAGACTTGAGATTGGTTTGGTCTGTGGGAAAGGTGATTGATATCCTTGGTGGTTAACGCGGATTATAGTCGTGTGTGTGAGTAATTGGACCGCTGCAGACCGAAGAAAAAGTGGATTGAGTAGTAAGGAATATCTGGAGAGAGAAATTTGAGTTTGGCTGAGGCGAGAGTAAAGGTGCATAATGGGAGTGAATGCGGGGTTTTTGAGGGAGTATGGTTGTGACACACGGGTCCAGGGAAGTGACCTCTACACTGACGATATGCATACGTGTAGGGTTGTCCGGGTCCATGACGCTCTGAGGGTGATTTTTGACTGCGACGAGTTCTCACTAATAGGTAGAGAGGAGGCGGTAAGGCTGAGTTTTTTTCGACTTGTCATATTCTCTACAACTTTCTTTTCCAATGTGTCACGGCCCCTTACTCCGTCTTCGGGAAAGAAAGGAAGTTAATATAATATATATATAATATATATATATATATATATATATATATTATATCTTTATATATATAGATACTATTATATTATATATATATATTATATTATAATTTATATAATTATAATATATTATATATATATATATTTTATATTATATATTATTATATATATATAATATAATATATATTATATATATATATATATATATTATATATATATTTTTTAATATATATTAATATATAATATATATTATATATATATATATATTTATAATATAATATATATTATATATATATTATATATATAATAATATATATATATATATAAATATATAATTATATAGTTATATATAAATATATATATATATAATATATTTATATATATTATTATATATATATATATATATATATATATATATATAATTATATATATAAGGATGGGATCGAGAAAAAATAATCGACCGACTCCAGAGTCGATTTTTAGAAAACACCGACCTCCGATATTCGGACTCAGATCCGCGATCCCAATGGAAATGGAAGGTGAATTTTTTCCAAAATTACGAACTTTTATTTTCATCGTTATATGCTAAATAAACTTGAAAAAAAAAGAATTATGAAATAAATTTTAATAATTTTCTAATATAATAATATTACACTTTTTAACAGAAATACTTTATATTACGAGTAGGCTATGTAAGTAGCACAACGTGACTTGTTGAAAAAAAATTTACTAATTATAATTTTAATTTGACAAATTAATAAATAATAATATAATAATAAATAATAATTAATAAATAATAATAATGATAATTATTAATTATGTATTATTATTATTATTATATTATATATTAATTATGTATTATTATTATATTATTATTAATAATAATAATAATAATATATAATAATAATAGATTAATAATAATTATATAATAATAATATTATAATATAATATAATATAATATAAATATATATAAATATATATAATAATAATAATAATTAATTATTATTTATTGATTATTATTATTATATATTATTATTATTATTTATTTATTATTATTATTATTATATTATTATTATTATTGATGCATATTATTATTAAGGAGGCGAACCTATATATATTATATATTTATATATATATATATATATATATATATATATATATATATATATATATATATATATTATAATAATATATATATATATAATAAAATATACTATTATATGAGGTTGATATCAAGTTTAAACACAAATATCAATCCAAATCTTCAAAAACTATAACAGTACGGAAAAGAAATATTGCTGGAATGCTGGTCATTTTAGTGTGGATATTATATATTATATTATAATATTACTTTATATAATTATATATATATATATTATATATTATATATATTATAATATATACTTATATATATTTTATATATATATATATATATATAATTTATATATATATATATATTATATATATATAATTATATATATATATATTATTATATTATATATATATATAATATAAATATCAGGTTCACACTTTCACACTTTCGGGAAAGTCAGGGAAAGTCGGAAAAAAAAATTGGTCAGGAAGAGTCGGGAAATCGTTTTTAAAATATGCCTGAAAGTCAGGGACAATTCAAAAAATTTATAAGAAAGTCAGGGAAATTTTAAAAATTTCAAACATAATTGAACGATGATCCATGGACCAAGTTACATATTTTTTGATATATGTGTACCTTACTGTTTTTCCTTACTGTTTAATTGTGGAATGAGAGATGTTTTGATAAGGAATGAAAGGATGGGCAGGAAGACATTCCATAAATCTACTTCTATGCTGTTTCTTTCTATTTTTAGTTACTATTAACCTACTATTCTCCTATTGCTGTTCGTAGAAGCTTGTTTCAAGTTCATCTTCCAATTGAAGGTGATGTATATGTGTGTTTATGGAACTGTATGACTTATGACTTTATCTTTTTTTATTCTTTTTCTTTTATGGGCATATTATACTTTTTTAGGTGTTTTTTTTTGAGGTTTGAGCGAAGGTGATTTTTGATTTTGGTGCAGTTAAAAAACCTTGAACATTTAAGACAGTGGTTGGACGTCAAACTGAACCTTGGTTCATTTCTGTTCAACAGATTTACAATGTCTCGTACTTAATATTATGGAAAGATTTTTTAAGTCCAGTAAAATGCTGCTACAACCAACAACTAAGCTTTTTGCATTAGATTTACATGACAAACTTGAATGCCAGACTGTGCAAATCAAAATGATCAGAAAAGATTATAGAAAGATTATTCTGAAGTGCAGAGCCTGTCAATGGCGTCTCAATCATTGGATCTAGTATCGTTTTATCCAGCAGAACAAGGAAAGATTGATTTATGCTAGAGGCATTGTACAAGCCAATAACTGAATCACAGATTCTGTTGCGAGAAAGAACAAAGCATCTATAACTGCTACTTGCAGTGGAAGCTCATTCACCTGAATTAAAATTTCAAATATTTTGGATGGTGATTGTCCTTCTAAGAGACTTGATGAGTATTTTTTCTTCTTCACCTGAGAATCAATGTTATGCGGGATTGTGGCAAATTTAAATTAGGACTGATATTTTGCATGGAAATGCGACAGTGGAAGGAGGGTTTCTATAAATTAAGCATTTTTAGTGGAGAAGAACATAGTCTGATTCCTCAAAGAACAGTGCACAATGATAAAGATCTCAATGACAGTATTTCATAAAGTTCCTATATCAAGGAAATGTTGAAAGATGTAAGTAGCTGCCCCATAGGAAGATATGAAGTACATCTCAAAAGAGTCAAAAGCAAGACAAGAAGGAGAAATAAAAGGTTGAAAGAAGAAGATATACGACAAGATCAATAAACTTGAGAG
>JABUQX010121281.1:22500-25000 GCA_015478945.1 Trachelipus rathkii
TAGGTGTCTTAGAGAGGGAGATTATGTAGAAGTTGGGTTTTTAAAGAATTAAATTTACAAGCTTGAAGACGACCAACCCTGGAATTTATACAGATCAGGCCGATGATAGAAGTGGAAAAGCTTCAAGAGAAAGGCATTCTTGAAGTAAAGAGGGAGAAGATTGCAATGAGTTGAAGATGAAAAGTAGATTCTCGGCATATTACTCAAGAACGACTTAGCGTGCAAGTGTGAAGAAGATGATGATGCATTACAGAAAAGTAAATTAAAGAGTCAGAGCATTGATGAACGACACTATTGACAGAAAAAGAAGATTGCCCATCAACAACAGCCGACAAATTGAGTGATTTGAAAGAAGAGCTAGACATATAGTAAGGCAAAGAGATGAAGGAACCTATAAGGAGGGAAGCTTGAGAGCAGTGACTCGAGACGATCATCGCTCAAGATGCTTTGGATTATGTAATGAGGCATCACACATATTCAGCAGTGCTAGAGACGGGACATGATTGATCAAGTTAAATTGAAAATATCTTGCTAGTAAGATCTGAGGCCGAAAGCGTATGGAATAGAAGAGGATTGAGATTCCGATGATTTAGAGTGAGAGTTGAGAATGGTTTCAAAGATATTAGATAAGAATAACTTAAAGATATAGGGCGATAGTTGAAGGATCAGAGCGCTTCCTTTTTCTGAATAGGTTGGACATATGGCGCTCCAACACTGAGGGAAAGTGAGTATTAGAGGCATAGAGAATAGGTTGAATCGAGGGGGGGGCAGCAGGAAGCCACACTCCTCAATCGGAGAGGATGCTATCCGTACAGCCGCCTTCTTAGTGGATCAAGTTCGAAGGACAAGCTTATGAAGCTATGCAAAATTACAGGTAAAGTCAGTAGGGACACCTGAGAGGAGAAAAAGGAGGAGGGATGGCAGAATCGTCCAGGGTTAGTTAGAGGAAAATAGGAAGCAAAAGAGATGATTGGCCTTTTCAGTGTGGAAGTAATTACATAGAATCATCAAGCGAATAAGAGAGGGGAAGGATGATTTACCGAAGTTGTTAGAAATGTTTTTTGGCAAGAGGCCAGAGAGATTTGTCAGCATCAGAAACAAAGAGGTCAGAGCACTTTTGCTTAATTTGAAAGTACGCTTTGCTCGTCGAGAGTATCCCTGAACGATTCTAGCTGAATGAAATTGGCAGAGTGATAGGAGAACGAGAATTTTCACATCCGATACGCATGTCTCTAGCCTGAATGGCCAGGAAACAAGCACGATGAACATGGATTTGAGGAGAAAAAATATTTAGTACCAAAGAACGGAATGAACGCTGCTCATCTCAACAACAATATACAGTTCCGCTTTATCGGCAGATACTGAAGCTGTCTGTCAGAGTCAAAGAGTCACTTCTCAAATTATGGTTAGCGGTCGAAAGAAAGCAATGCCCCCCATGGCGCGACCAAAGTGCAGAAAAACCGCATAGGGCAGGATGGAGATGCTGGAGAGAGAGTATAAAATTAAGAGATAATAAGACTTTGGTGAGAATTACCGATATGAGCGAAAGTGGTGTATTATAAAAGAGAAGGACTAGTGTGAAACATGGGCAAGTGTGTTTCAGAGATGGTTTGGGACGATTCGGAATTGGTAGGTTTTTTTAATTAGTTGCTCCAGAATCGTTGAGAGCATACTGGAGGAATGGCTTCTCCCGCACCTAAATCAGCAAATGAGAGAATCCAACAGTTTCAGTGTTGTGTACATTGGAATCCGCTAAATATAGGAACTCATTATTTGGGATAGAAGATTAACAGTCTGTAGAAGAAGTAAGTTAATAAAGGCCTGAATCATTTTTCTTAGGAAACCAGTAGCAGAAAGCATAAAGAGTATTGTAATAGATGGAAGAAGATTTTTAAGCCACAGATATCGAAGTTAGGAGAATTTGAGATTTCGGACGTGTTTTATAGGAGTGTTTTTCTTTACAATAGGCAGATACATCCACTGTTCAGACTGGAAATTAAAAATAAGTTTATAGTTGATATATTAATACGAGTTGAAGATGAATTCTTAAGCCATCTGTGGTCTCGAGACAGGACATAAGGTTAGAGTTAGAAAGGTGGTATTCCATGGATGCAGAGTTAGAGTGCAAGCTATTGATGTTGGTAAGGTCAAAAGAAAGCCACGCCTGTGAAAATCTGCTATCATACACGCCAAACACACAACAATCACAAAAAAAAAAAAGAAAAGCGAATTTAAATGACAAAACCAAAGGAGAACTGAGGAAAATATTTATTCGTACGCTAAACCTAAATTTTAAAACGATAAAACTTAAACGCTAAAACCTATATTTACAGCAAATATCTAAAATATGACTAATCAGACAAGAATAAAACCCTGCGCATTACACGGTCTCACGAATTGCGGTACAAAAAAAAAAAAAAAAATAATATTAGAAAAAAAAAAAAGTAGAAGATAAATATGTATAAATTATAATAAATGGCTGTCCAAATAGGTAAATGTT
>JABUQX010121281.1:30000-39447 GCA_015478945.1 Trachelipus rathkii
TTTGATATTTGAATGTGTTTTTATTACCAGTTTTAACGTCTTTAAAAAATAATTAACCTTTTTTCTATCTTGATAAGCAAAGCATGAATTTATTTGCCAGGAGGGTTCGGGAAATAAAAGTCAATATTTGTTTACATTTTATATAACTTTATTGAAATTAAATTTTTAAGATACGTGCAACATGAAAAGACTTTCGTGATTAAAATTTAATGTTTATTCAGAATTAAGAGACTGTCTTTGCTTCACTGCGGTCATGCCGCTGACATTCGTAACATTATATTTTTATTATATTTGTCCAGAATATTTGTACGGATATTAAGAAAAAAAAGAAATTTTATCCTTATTAATTGCTTATTAGTCAACAGAAACGATTCGATAACTTTGGCTTACCATAATGTATGATTTTTAAATCTTTTAAAATATATTAATCTTCTTGTTTCGTACATTTGTTTTGTTTTTATTTGAAGTCCTAAAAAAATTTTTTTTTTATGTCCACAATTAAATCTTTATATAAAAAAATTGGCTGAAATTCAAAACAAATAACATAGGTCTTTAAAAATCATTACTGCAGCTACGAAAGAGATTTCATAGGGGTAATTATAATGTATATTTCAAACCGATTAAACCACATAAAAGTGGAATACCGATTCTACTTCTTTGAATTTTCAAATAATTTTAACATGACCTCTTCCCAATTAAGAATTCGACATGTATTTTGAGTATGAAAGAGACAAGTGAAAGTTCATTTTAATTAGTGTTATTTATGAAAATGGAAGTTTTTTTGTGCCATCTACTAGTGAGCAAAGTCCGGAGGCTACCAAAGTTGAGTAAAGTTCCAAATCGACCTATTTAAAGAACGAAATGCCCCGATACGCGGCTTTTGAAAATGTGGAAGTCAAAGGTAGTTGAGAAAATGGATAAAAGGATTGTGCTCCAGACTTTACCAGTAGAGTACATTGTAGATTGAACATGGCGGTTAAGTATGGGGTAAAAGAGTTGGATAGAGAGAGAATAAGTCTGGAAAGGCGTGTCTTATGAACCCTTCTCAATGGAGGAGATATGCCACTATAGAGTTCAGAAGAGCAGTGTCTAAATTGTAAAAACGATAGAATAATGATTGACGCAAAAATTCGAACGGTAAAGAGTTGGTGAGAGCTGGAGACTTAAAAAGACAAAAAGCGTTAGACTCTTTTCGAGGAGAGCTGTGTGAGTGGAACTATCCTAGATGTGTAAGGCATACTCCATGTAGGGGCGAATGACAGTAAAGAGCAATCACGGGTGGCGTCAAGAAATTTTGAAGGCGTCTCAGAACACCCAACCTCTTAGAAGTTTGTTTAGAAAGAGTAATAATATTATCCCTTCAATAAGGATCACAAGAAATAGAACACCAAAATTTTAAGGACAGACGAAGGTTTGAATCGTGTGTGGAAGATGTTATATTTGTGTGGAAGATTATGTCTAGTAGAAAGATGAAGGACTGAATTTTTGTGACATGGAATACGATTCTTGTTGTCAATGTTCCAATTAGAAATTGGAGAAAGATTAGAGTTTAGTTGCTCCAAGGTTGTCCTAGCCAAGTTAATTGATGTTGGGAGGGGGACGTCTTTCAAATTGAAAGGAGAAATAAAATGTGGACTCGTCAGCACAAAAAATGGATATAAGTGATGAAGTAATAGAGGAAAGATCATTAAGGAAAGTAGAGAGTTTGAGATGGGACAGAACCTTTAGGAACACTGTACTAACTATTTATTGATTTAAAGGATGAACGGTGGCCGTCTACAACAGATGCTATAAAATGACCGGAAAGGAAATCGGAGAGAAGTTTAGAAAACAAAACTTTGTGCCAGACTCTATCGAAGACTTTCGATATGTCTAGTGCCACAGTAAAAGATTCACCGAAATGCCAAAGGACAGAGAACCAAGAATCAGAAAGATCAACGGTAGATCGTTTCTTACGAAAGCCATACTGGTGATCAGAGATAAGATTAGAAGAAGTGAGATGTTTTCAAATATTTCTGTTAAAAATAGATTCGAAAACCTTAGAAATAACAGAATTTAAAACAATAGAACAATAATTTTAAGTTTGAGTGAGGTCCCCTTATTTCGACACGGCTGAACGAGCATTCGTTTCCAGCAGGAATGGAAGGTCGAAGTTGAAAGGCAGAAATGGAATAGTTACCAAGGCAAGGTGCAAGCTCGGAAGCACAAGTTTTGAGAATCACAAGAGGAATACTATCTAGACCGTACTCCTTCCTAGTGTTAATCTCAGAGTGAGCAGAAATAACGTCTTTAGAAGAAATTTCTATATTAGGCGTAAATGAACTGGAGGGGTGTGAAGGAGTAGGAATAGCTTCGATCTGAATCGTCTAAAGGGGAATTAGAGGCAAAAGTTTGAGCGAAAAGTTCAACTATATGAGAAGGCATAACGATACTTGTTTTCTGCTTGTGACGTCATCGGATAAATACATTAGAAGGTTAGCTCGATAGGAATAAAGTAATATCAAAGTTACGAGCTGAGAGAGTATCACATCTATGTATGGGTCATAAATCCCACGATTAAAAGCGTGAGGAGAGAAGAGTTGACAGATGTAATATGGGGGTGGATGATATGATATAAAATTGCCCGTCCTAATTTTTTTCCTTTTAGTACTCGGATTCTGTTCGAGGTTTTTCATAGACTACACAAATATCACTATCCTCTCTAAATCCAAAGTGTCTTGAGGTTTTTTAACTGGACGCTAGAAATAAAAATAAAAAAAAATAAATTTTTCACGATTCTGTGATCAAATATAAGTTGCATAAGTTTCTGGAGTTCGAAGAAGATGGCAGTGTCCCTGTGGCGAATAGAGAGAAAATATCGAGTTACAACATAGTGCTACTACTAGGTTGTTGAAAGGTCATTGGAGAGTGAGGATCGGACGATGTAATTTGACTGTGGCGGATGCGGAATTGAAGATAACAGGATCTGAGGGATAGCTAGTCTGCGGATCTCTCATAAATGTAGATAGAGTCAGCGAGCTGGTGCTTGCGGAGACTGTGCTCTCCCCTCCATTGTGTAAGTTTGATAATATAAAATATTTTATCTGAGACTTATTTATATCAACTTATCGATATACTTTACCATAATATTCTGCCATGGAAACGATGCCACGTTCTATAGTTCGAAATAAGTAGGTGTGACATCACCTCTATAACTATAAATATTTATGTTTCTCTAGTTGTTCTCTATCAACTGAATCGTGCAGATGCCTATTTCATGAAGGGGTGTTTGTCGCAATGCTACAATTATTATTACAGAAACTACACAAATCTGAAAGACTAGTATCTACAGCATTCTTAGGAGACGCATCTGGAACCTTATAATCTGATACCGTAATGGCTTCGTAAGAACGTGAGTGTACCGATAATCTCAGTTCAGGAATGAGAGTATGGTTGAAGAAGATTCTTTCGTGACACGATGTGTGTGAGGCATAGAGTGAATACGGCTGACGTATACAGCTGGACGTAGCCTGCACTAAGTATCAATACAACAACAAAGTTACATCAGTACTGCGTTAAGGCAGTCAAGAGACAGCACCGACTAGGCTGTTGTATGTTAGGCCCTATCGTAAAGTGGTGTCATCGCGAGTGTTATAAGCTTCCGTCGCTGAATCTCTGACGACGCGATGTACTTATAGAAAAGAGATAAAGCCCCAACATCGCTCCGTAAAGATAGAGGTCAAAGTGAACTGGAAAGTGCAGACAGTTTATAGCATTGGCGTTGCTCGACCTATCAAAAGCGGGTGTTAAGACGGCCAGCGGGCGTGTCCAACTCCTGACAGTAATGCACGAGCAGTATTAAAATCATATAATGAGTGTATATGCCAAACACAAGGAGGAGGGGAAGGGAGAGCGATCCTATTGTATGGTATCTGTCCATTTCAGCTACGCATAATCTCAGTTCCTTGAGGGGCCCTGGTTTCACCCGGTCTTTGATAGGGTCGAGGTGCAATATGGCAACACTCGACTATAACTTGGTCATCCTAGTCATCTATATCCATGTTCACTTGATGCTGATCGTAAGTCTATCTTTATCGGCGGCAATAGTTGTCTCTTGCATGAAATGCTATCTGCTTTCCATATAGGCCCATAGGTCCCAGTCATTATATTTTTGGGAGGCTAGACGATACCTTGGGTGTGGGCAAGCTGCAGGTGCTCTAAAACTGAGGATGCTTTGATCACATCATTTCGAAATTGGACCAGGCACAAAAGAATGAGTTATACGCATGGTGCACACTCGAAATGTCAAGTCACATTTGAGCGCTGATGTGGCTACGGCGATATCGATTTTTGAGATGTTTGATATCTCAAAGGTAATCATCAAAGGTTGTTCTTGACCAAAGCGGTCGGCATTCTCTTATCCTGCCACACTTGTCCTGTGAGTGTATATTCTCATATATTCCATTGGTGTCTTGTCGTAATTCTCCTGTGCTGATATTTAACATCCTTCTCTCCTTTTTAAGAGCCTGAGGGATTGATGGCTCATCTGCGATAGTTTGTGATTAGTTAGATGAACTATTTTAGAGAGCATGATGCAATCATCGACCAGCTCCTTGATAGGTATGCAGTAGAGTGGTGGTGCAACTGAAGATTGTAGTTATTTAGATGATCGTATATACTATTATTCATACTATATATGATAATTAATTCTTTATGACTAGCCACCAGTAATAGTATAGTTATATTGAGTATTATTTTTGAATCAGAGCATCTTCATGACTGTTATACGCACATTCTACGACATGGAAGTTATGCGCTTCTCATATCTACTTTAAGGAATATGCGCTATCCGACTCTACACAGCTTCCTCTCTTGATAAGATCGCATCTGCAAACGCAGTTTTTCAAATTAGCACGTCTTCTCATTAAGCTATACTAATCGGTCTACTCATAACTTCTTATAAGCAATACTAACATAACCTGTTTCAGACTCAGTTTGTTTCTGGTGCTAGTTCGACCACAGGGAAACTTGCATATTTTCTTGATCTCCATGAAACTTATGGCTACACTTATAAATATTATATTATGAATGGACCCGAAATGACATCTTATTTTTCGCACGTAACAAACTTAACTAATAGTCTTTCTCTTTGAAAACTGCATATAAACTTTCTGTTTCCCTTCTTCTCTTATTGCGTGAGGTTCATAGAACAGCCCTTTCCCATGATTATTCTCCTCCTCTACCTCTTTTACCCCACTAGATGTACTTAACTTTTCTGGTAAGTCTGGAGCAATTCTTTTACCATTATCGCTCTTTTCTAGGCATTATGCAGAAGATGTTCAATTCTTAAATGATTGTTTTCTTTTTCACTATCGCGGCGATATCGGTAGAGCTATTTTCCGTATGACTTGTAAAAGATGATATCTTGTGAATGTCTTTCTATATATTTTGTTGTAAGACTTCTGATTCTCAGATAATTCTGTATTAATTGCCTAGATAGATCGTTCAGAATGACCGTACTAAGACTATCATTTTCATTATTTCATCATTCCAAAAAGTTAAATTTCCGACAATATAGAAATTTCTTCTTAAGAGTTATTTAGTCTGATCTGATATGTTAAATTCAATGAATGGAGGTTACGGTTCCTATCGATAATAATAACCTTATAAGTGATTCTCAGAACGGGCTTTCTGAGCTTGCTACCATGACTTGGTAGATATTGTCATATTCTGCCTTTAAAACATTACGACATTCTCATACCTTGAGGAAACGAATTGCTCCGTTCAGAAGATAATAGTAGTATCGGTATCCGTTGAATAAGGGAACTACTCAAACTTAAAATATGTTCTACCATTTGTTTATATATCCTGTGTATTTCTAAGGTTTCGAATTATTTTTATACGAAAATATTTGAAAACCCATTTCAATTATTTCTAATGCTTATTCTGATCACCAGTTGGCTTTCGTAAGAAACGATCTACAGTTGATTCTTTCTGATTATTGGTCTCTGTCTTTGGCCTTTGGGGTAGTCTTTTTTATGTGGAAACTAGACATATCGAAAGTTTTCGATAGAATCTGGCACAAAGCTTCTTAATTTTCTTATCTAATTTTCTATCCTTCTCTCCGGTCATTCTATAGCATCTGTTGTAGAGGGCCATCGTTCATCCTTTAAATCAATAAATAAGTTATGTACACGTGTTCTAAATGGTTGTCCTCTTCAAACTCCTACTTTCCTAATGATCTTCCTCTAATTACTTCAGCTTTATTCTTTTTGTGCTGACGAGTCCACATTTATTCTCCTTTGCAATTGAAAGACGTCCCCTCCCAACTCAATTAATTGGCTAGGAACAACCTTGTACAACTACTCTAATCTTTCTCCTTTTCTAATTTGGAACATTGACAACAAGAATCGTATTCCATGTCACAAAAATTCAGTCCTTCATCTTTCTATTAGACATAATCTTCCACACAACTTTAACATCTTCCACACACGATTCAAACCTTCGTCTGTCCTTAAAATTTTGGTGTTCTATTTCTTGTGATCCTTATTGAAGGGATAATATTATTACTCTTTCTAAACAAAGCTTCTAAGAGGTTGGGTGTTCTGAGACGCCTTCAAAATTTCTTGACGCCACCCGTGATTGCTCTTTACTGTCATTCGCCCCTACATGGAGTATGCCTTACACATCTAGGATAGTTCCACTCACACAGCTCTCCTCGAAAAGAGTCTAACGCTTTTTGTCTTTTTAAGTCTCCAGCTCTCACCAACTCTTTACCGTTCGAATTTTTGCGTCAATCATTATTCTATCGTTTTTACAATTTAGACACTGCTCTTCTGAACTCTATAGTGGCATATCTCCTCCATTGAGAAGGGTTCATAAGACACGCCTTTCCAGACTTATTCTCTCTCTATCCAACTCTTTTACCCCATACTTAACCGCCATGTTCAATCTACAATGTACTCTACTGGTAAAGTCTGGAGCACAATCCTTTTATCCATTTTCTCAACTACCTTTGACTTCCACATTTTCAAAAGCCGCGTATCGGGGCATTTCGTTCTTTAAATAGGTCGATTTGGAACTTTACTCAACTTTGGTAGCCTCCGGACTTTGCTCACTAGTAGATGGCACAAAAAAACTTCCATTTTCATAAATAACACTAATTAAAATGAACTTTCACTTGTCTCTTTCATACTCAAAATACATGTCGAATTCTTAATTGGGAAGAGGTCATGTTAAAATTATTTGAAAATTCAAAGAAGTAGAATCGGTATTCCACTTTTATGTGGTTTAATCGGTTTGAAATATACATTATAATTACCCCTATGAAATCTCTTTCGTAGCTGCAGTAATGATTTTTAAAGACCTATGTTATTTGTTTTGAATTTCAGCCAATTTTTTTATATAAAGATTTAATTGTGGACATAAAAAAAAAATTTTTTTAGGACTTCAAATAAAAACAAAACAAATGTACGAAACAAGAAGATTAATAAGCATTCAAAGATTTAAAAAGAACACTCTTGGTAAGCCAAAGTTATCGAGAGGTTTTCAGTTGAACTAATTAATGCAAGTAATAAGGATAAAATTTTCTTCTTAATATCCGTACAAATATCTGGTGACAAATATAATATATCCACAATTAAATATAGAAAAATGTTGGTACTGAAGATTTCGCTTGCTCTCTGAAACGATGTAGAAATAAGACAAAAGATGTCCTCAAATATATAATTCTGAATAAAATTTAAATTTTAATCAACGAAAGTATTTTTGACATGGATGGCAACGTATTGAAAATCCCTAATTTCAATAAAGTTAATAAAGAATTGGATAAATATATTTAGATATGCTGTCCTTGCAGCAATGCAATAATTACGGTAATAAATTTTCCAAAAGCAGTTTTTATATATGATAGAAAAAGGTTTAAATTTATTGTAAAACGAGAAAACGGGTATAAAGACAGTTTCCGTAATCATCAAAACTAGAAAGTGTATAGTATATTAAGCGCATGAATTGTCAACAGAATAATATGAATAAGACTAAAACAATGGACGTGATAGAGCTAGAGCAACCTTAAATCGTACATTTTAAGTGAGGAAAACAGAAATATTAACTATTTATAGTAAAATAGAACGTTTTAATCTATTACAATTAAGAAAGATTAAAAAGAGAGAACAATAATGAGACAAATAGGACAGAAAGAAGTCGTTATTCCTCAGAACGAGAAGTGGCCAAACGGTTTCGCGAGCGGCAGGGCGCTATTAAGCTCTGCACGATTATAATATAGAAGAGAAGGCTTAATATTATAAATTGTTATCTATTCAAAAACTCAAGAATTAAACTCTAAAATAAGATAAATTCAATCTTTCTTATTTTAATCAGTAGAACATGGTGACTGAGCCCAGTACTGAATTTCGCAATTCTTATATCTTCTTAGCATTGAGAAGTTTCTCTTAAGCTTCTTTCTTTTATTCATACTTCATTTAAGATCATTTGGGTCGGCAATTAATGCCTTCTAGCTTTCTATTGCAATTTCACAGGATCGTATAAATCAAAATACTTCTTCTTCTGCATACCTTCAAGTCAACAAATGAAAAAGAACCCAAGGGTAATATATATAATATATATATATAATATATAAAATATATATATACATATATTATATATATATATTATATATATATAATATAATATATATAATATAATATCTATATATAAATATATATATATATTTAAATAAAAACTTGATTTTGAAAGTTAAGATTCCCTCTCTAGGGGTAACAGGGGGGGACTACAGGAAACGAACTTTAAAGGGGCTAAATCCCAAGTTTTAATCTTGCCCGGAAGATAAATCCGACTGCTAAGCGAAGGATTTTATTTTATATATAATATATATATATATATAATATATATTATATATATAATAATTATATAATATAGTTATAATATATTATATAATATATATAAAATATATATTATATATATATATTATTATAAATATATTATATATATATATATAATACGGTATACTTAATATATATATTATTATAATTATTATAATAATATATATATAATTTAATTATAATAATATATATATATATATATATATTTATATATATATATATATTATATATATATATATATATATATATTTATATATAATTCTCTACCCATCTCAATATCAATTTCATCACATTATTCGTCCTTGCTTCACACACTAGGGGGTAGGGGTGCCAAAATGTCCGGGATCAGGCATCTGAGTAGTTCTAGGGTATAATAAAGCGTAGCGGGACCAAAGCAGCTTCCACTATAAACAGAAACTGGGTGGGAGAAGAGGATGATTCAAAGATATAGATAATTAATTCGAAAATGAGTTGAGGAATGAAGAGTTTAGTTATCGGCATTGTGACAAATGCACATAATAGTGCTGGGGCCGGAGGGATCACAAAATTACATGAGGTATTGGTTCTC
>JABUQX010121282.1:0-20000 GCA_015478945.1 Trachelipus rathkii
AAAGGAGAGATAATGAAGGCGCCCACGACTCTGCAGATGTTAATAAAAATTGCCAAAAATTCCATATTTTTTGTAATCAAGATATATAGATATATTTCTATATTATTTTCTTTAATATTGTTTAAGTTAGGTTATGCTAAGTTTTGTTAAGTAGCACAGATTTTTTTTTGTACTTTTAACAAAACTTATCATAACTAAACTTAATGGGTCATAAACAGAATTTAAACGTAAATAAAACATTTCGGTAGATCGATTAAATTTATATATGTGAGAGTTTTGGCAGCGCTTTTTTTAGTACTCTTACATGGGATGAATAGAATAAAGAAAAACGATTATCGGAAAAAATATCGATATTTCGTCAGATTCCGCTAATCTCAACTATTTACCATATAGTATAGTATATAATCTTATATATATATATCTTATATATAGTATTATTATATTATATATATATTATGCTATATTATATATAATATATATTATATATATATATATATAGTATATTATTTATTATATTAGGGTGTGCCGTGTTAGTCGGAGTGTATTATGGAGTAGATATGGGTGTTAATCAATACACGAGGAGAAGGGATTAACGATTCATTGGAAATCTAGTATGGTGTTTAATGGTCGGTGTTGCGAGGTTTGTACGTCTGTGTTCGTGTAGAGGATATAGATTGAGATAGGTAAGTGGTATACGCTCGTGCGGCTCAGTCACGCATGCGTTATGTGTGATAGTATACTCATCCAGCCGTCATGTTGACTGTCTCTCGACCGACGTATCAGACACGCCTACACAGATAGATCAGTATGTGTGTTACATGTATGATAGAGGGAGATCGAGTACTCTCATCAGACTATCAGAGAGTAGTAAGTGGTTTATATTTGAGTTCTCACACACTCTTTCCGCTACTGTATACTTACTACGACGAGGAATGCTGTTTTTGCGATGAGGTCGAGCTCTGTTCGACACGCTCGCTCGCGTTGTGAGTAGATAGACGGAGGAGTATGATATATAGCGAGATATATGGTATACCATCACGGCACGCGCTCTGTTCTCGTATCAGTGTCAGATAGATCGGTGTCACGGATATCGCAGGTGCGCATACGAACGCCGGCTGTTCGCGCCTGATCGTGTTTGTGTCTGCTCAGGAAGAGGTGTGTGGCGATTACGTCTACATCAGATATTCACTAGTGTAATCTGTATAATGAGCGGTCATCTTTGGCATCAGTAGTGGTGTGCGGAGAAGATACAATCGTGTGTGTCTCGCTTGAGGACTGCGCGTGGATAGATATATATATTGTATTAGACTGGATATATAATATATATATATATATATAGTATAAACAGATACAACAGTGGAATGATAGATAGGGAGATATATCTGGACTACTCAATTATAAGAACCAAAGAGTAGAGCAATAAATAACGAAGATGAAAACACACCTCTGTATTTCTGTTAGTTCTGGAATCTGATATATTCTGTTTGAATTTCTTGTAGCATAAAAATAAGTTCTGTTATTAGAGATTGCGATTTCTCTTGAAACTTCCTTCCCCGTCAAACAATGAAAAAATAATTAAAATAATAATTTGGGGATACTCTAATGGTCGAGCAAGGGACATGGTCCCACTAGGTCAACCTGCACGTTCCTGTAAGCAGACCGCCGTAGGCGTTTTATGCTAGATTAGGTAAAGGTTAGGGCTAGGTTAGATTTAGGTTAGGTTAGGTAGGTTTAGGTTAGGTTGAGGTTATGTTATGTTATGTTATGTTAGGTGTAGGTTAGGTTAGGTTAGGTTAGGTTTACGGCAGGTTTAGTTATGTTGTTTATGTTGATGTTAGGTTAGGTTAGGTTAAGGTTAGGTTGGTCATAGGTTAGGTTTATGGTTGTTTATGTATGTTAGGGTTAGGTTAGGTTTAGGTTACGGTTAGGTTAGGTCGTTAGGTTAGTTAGTTAGGTAGGTTAGGCTAGGTTAAGGTTTGGTCACGGTAGCGGTTAGGTTAGGTTAGGTTCGATTAGGTTAGGTATTTAGGTTAGGTTTTGGGTTAGTTAGGTTAGGTTCGGTTAGGTATAGGGTTAGGTTCGTTAGGTTTAGGTTAGGTTTAGGTTAGGTTATGGGTTAGGTTAGGTGTAGGTTTAGGTTAGGTAGGTTAGTTTAGGGTTAGGTTAGGTTGGGGTTAGGTTTAGGTTTAAATTATGCTTGATTAGGTTTAGGTTAGGTTAGGTTTGGTTAGGTAGTTAGGTTTACGGTTAGGTTAAGGTTGTTCGATTAGGTTAGGTTTAGGGTTAGGTAGGGTTAGGTTAAGGTTAGGTTAGGTAAGGTTTAAGTTAGGATAGGTTAGATTCGTTACTAGAAACTCTAAATAACCGTTTTTTATTTACAAATGTCGAATATATGACCTATCGATCATTTTCGCCCTTTCGACTATTCGGTAAAAGCTTCAAAATTTTCCTAAGTCCCTCTCCTTTCTGTCCTTTCGTCTCTGCTTATTTATGTCATGTCTGCTTCTTGCCTTCGTTTTCTTTTTTTTCTTTCGACTTCACAATACGTTTCATTATCTTCTGACTTGCTTTGTTTCTTTCTTTCTAGATGTTTTTTTCTCCTTTTTCATAACTCTCTACTCCTCTCTTCTCTTCTCTCCTTCTCCCTCTCTTCTCTCTCTCGTCTTCTCTCTCTCTCTCTCTCTCTCTTCTCTCTCTCTCTTCGTCCTCTCCTCTCTCTCTCTCTCTCTCTCTTCTCTCTTCTCTCTCCTCTCTCTGCTCTGTTTTCAGTCCTAGATATGCTACTTTTTTCCCTTGATTTTAAAATTTCTCGTCTCTCCTCCTCCATCCTCTTCTCTCTCTTCTGGTACTCATCTTCTGGTCATACCCCTTCTCCCCTAGGTACGGTTTCTACTCTCCGCTCTCTCTATCCTCTCTCCTCTCTTCTCTCTCTTCGTCCTCTCTCTCTCTACTTTACAACAAATAAAATGACCTTTTATTAAACTTTCTTAAAAGAATTTTAGATATAACTTTGCGTTATATAATCTTATAAAATCTTTAAATTTTTTTTTACTTTAATTTGATTTACATTTCATGTATAAGATTTTCAGGTGAGGTCTTATCATTTTTCATTATTTTATCGGTTGAATTTTCCATGACATTCTTTTCAGTTATTTACATTCAACTTTATAATATATATCTCTCAAAAATATAAAAAATAACCTTTCAGATAATTTACTATTTGTTTATCTTGATTGCTGATAGACCAGGTGGTTGGGTTGGTTAAACTTCCGACATTTTTCCTTTTAAAAACCAAAATAATCAAAATCACAGTAATGTAATAATATAGAAGAATATATTTCCGGTGGATATTAATAATATAAGTAAAATTAATAACAAATTAGCAACTAGATAATGTCTAATATATCTTTGGAATCGCCCTGTATGCAATAAATATTGAAAATCATCACTCATTTTTGATGTCATGAACATGACACGTTACGAAGTAATATATTATGGGTTGAGCGCGACGGTGACGATAGATTAACCTGAGGAGTAGGTAATTATCTTTCCTAAATTATCTTGAAAACTGCGAGTATTAGTAATTTACATTATTATCCGGCTTTGGGAATTATAAGCGAATTCCGCAATTACATTGTTTCCAATTCGTTAAATTTTTTACTTACTAATATTCTATGTTGAATATTCATCCTCATAGTTACTCTGATTTAGCGAGGCGCTTACCTGATTAGCAGGCTTGGTCTCTATTAAGTGTTATCAGTGTCGCGTATAAAAAGAGGTGCTTAGCCAAGTATTTACTCGTCAAAGAGTGCTAAAAGACCTTGTCAACATGGTACTTGTTTAAAGCCATGGTAGCACCAGTTCACTTAACAGACAGGTTTGTAAATTTGAGGGAAAAAGGGATTGGCTTCTTTAATGACAGTAAGTTTTCAAGTCTGTTCACCGTGTGTTTTTCATTTGAGTTTATCCAGCCCGCGCCAAATGCTTCAAAGACCATTGAAATGACTTTCTTGAAGAGTATCATTTTAGTATTGTCAACCAATGCTGTTTGCATTAGCGATAGGCTACAAGGGGATAAAACGGCTGTTTTTATGGAACTTGTCCTTCCAACGATTGCTAGTGATTGAAAAAAAAATTTAATCGCTATAATAATTAATATGTAAAACATGTTCATCCTCTCCTTACAACATTAGCTTCAGGTTTCGAGAATAGATTTTTGGAGTTTTTAGTTTGCATATCTCGGTAAACACCCCAGTTCTGGCATCTATTTCTAATCCTAACCACAACCATAAACATCGAACCATAAACCCCGATAATACCGAGGAAAATAGGAAAACGTATCAGGTATGCTAATCTGGCTGTCAGAAATGAGGTTCAAGAAATTTAGCAAATACATCTCAAGAGCCTACAACAAAGTAAATTTGATTTTGCTGGACGGTGAGCAGTCCGGAATGACTTTTTTATGAATAGCAGAGTTTGTCATCTACATCAACCGCGCGTCAATAAATAAAGATGAACTAGAAATAGAAGTGCTTAAATACCCTTACGGATAACGCGACAGAATCGCATAGAGTCACTTAATCTGGTAATCCCTGTATCAAAAAAGTCCTTTCCTGCACTACAATACTCCACTACTTCATACATCGGCCCTGTAGAAAGGTTATTAGGTTTACGGGTCACAAGTTCACTCTTAAAAGCACTTTTCCGTCACAATCAATAAGATCGTTTTGAAAGGGCCCGCCCCCCTGTCTGTAAAGGGTATTCTCATATTTGTAATGTTTGAATTAATCGTTCTACTATAGCGCGAAAATAATCCTTTGTCTTGTCCTCCTCCCCCTTTTTGTTATATTTTATTTTGCTCCTATAGTGGTTACACGAACCCCCCACCTCTATCCTCACACTCCGTCTATTTAAATTATATGTGCATGTACGCTATGTTTAAGAATAGAATATTCATCTACTACTATTATTTATTATTATCCCCCATTTAAGCCTAACTTTGACATACAGTTATTATTCTGTCTGAAGTCACTCCTTCTCACTCTATTATTATTGATTTTATTCATTATTATGTATTATTTTGTTTTCGTTCCTCATTCACTCATCATCAATGCTATTTATTAGTTATTATTAGTTGTTATCATTATTATTATTATTATTATTAGTTATTTATTTTTATTATTTATTTATTATTTATTCTTATATCATTATTATTATTAATAATATCTACTCTAATACTTCACATACCAATGAATATCAAACAACTGTGGTGAATAGAAGAATTCTGACCATTTCTGAACCAGTGATATATTCTCTAACTTTTATTAATAAAGATAAATTAAAAATTTAATATGGATACAAAATCTTAAAAATGTTACGTATTCTTGCTTGATTATATTGCACTAACTTTACTCATGAACGAAACTTAAAATAGATAGAAATATTTTTAAAAATTGTATATTTTCTATTATTATTGGGGAAAAATTGGCAATTTTTGAATTAAAAGTTTAAAAATTGTTAGTTAATCCATGATTTTAATCCTTCAGCAGTAAAATTGTATATGATCATGTACCAAAACTGTAGACTATTAATTAAGCCCGAACTGGAACCGAAAGATAAGCGTTCATGTAACGGGTTACATGTAACGAGTAATCGGTAACGCTTCAAAATTTTTTAAAATGTACGGTTACGATCATCGCTACCCCTTTTCTCTAAGTAACGAGTATCGGTAACGCTAACCAATTTCATGTAAAGCTCATCATCTCTCTGTATATATATATTATATATATATATATATATATATATATGATATTATATACTAATTATACTATATATATATATATATTAAGTATATATAATATATATAGTAAATATGTATATAAATAACTAGTTATTAGTTTTGAAGATGGCACCGTTGTTACGGGTGTTACGTCGATTGCATTTTAAAAGCCGATATACTGGTCCTTTTGTTGTTCTCAGGGTGTATTCTAATGGTCTGTCATCTGTTACTTTTCCCTGCTAAATCCTCTGGAGCTCAAAGTAAAGAGGTAACCGCACATTATTCGCAGTTACGGCCGTGGGTGGATGTTCCTGAATATTTGAGGAAAAACCACTATTTTAAGACCTTACTGTTGCATTCAGATGATGGGTGCGAGGAGGAAGTTAGGGAGGTACGTGATATTTTGTCACCAGAGGAAGAAAGGGAGGACAGTAGTTTGGTGACAGAGGAGCCGAAGTTATTCGATGCCGTGGAGTTGGAGGAAGAAGAACAGGATTTCCTGGGGTTTGAGGCCTCCCCATTTTCGTGTGATGAATATTCTGCTCTGCAGGACTTGGCTGAGAGTCAAGAGCGGTTAGACGCGATGATGAAGCCTGTAGTGTTAGAGCAAGTACAACACCTCAGTGGCGGTGTGGCAAAACTCATTGAGGAGTCGTTCTCCAGTCCGAGTCGATCCTCTGTAGTGTTAGATCAGGTACAACACCTTAGTGGCAGTGTGGCAAAACTCATTGAGGAGTCGTTCTCTATTCCGAGTCGATCCTCCGTTGTTGGTTCTACCAACAATCACGGTCGCATTGATCCTATTGAGGAGGGTTCTATTGGGTCTGCGAGTTCGGAGTCCCGATTGTGGATTCCTATGTCCGCATTACATCCTTCGGCGCGTCCTTATCGCAATAGGCGAATTTCTTTTACCGCTCCGCTGATTCAGTTCGCACCCGCTTCGCCGTTAGCGGATGGGTCAGTTCAGATAGAGTCATCTGAAGGTCGGGAGGAGTTTTTCGGGGAGCTAGATGAATCATGGGGCCAGACGTCAGCATTTGAGGGATTTAGCCCTCAGGTGCAAAAGTTGTTACGGTCATCCCCTCATAATAGTTCTCTGGGGGTCCTGTACAATTTAGAGTCGTCTGAAAGCGAGCATGAGAGCAAGTGTGAGAGTTTGCCTGGGGAGTATATGAATGATTCCTATGGGAAACCGGAGGGGCTTGCTATCATCCCGGAGCCGGAGAAGTCTGATATTCTGGAGCCGGAGGTGAGAAACCAACGGCCGCATACGAGATCCAGGGGGGCGGTAGCGGAATTATCTAATACCATGGCTGTGCCTCTGGAATATCAGCGCCGAAGGCCAAGTAACATAGCTAAAAAATTGATCACAAGATAAACTCTTAACCACCTATTGGTAAAAGTAATTGAGAAAATTTTTTTTTTATTTTTTTTTCATTGTTATTGCGAAAAAGCGTAGTGTTAGCACCGTAAAATTGAAAATGGAGAGAAAAAGAAATAATAAATAAATAAAAATAAATTACTTGTTGAGAAAAATATTTAAAACATAAAAAGAATGTTCATTTAGCATAAAAATCTGCAAGAGAAGTAATGTCGAATATTGATTGGAACATAAATTAAAATATGCATCTGCGTCACAAAAGCAACAAAGCAGCCGTGTTATATGTCATGATCCAGCCGTGCTTCCGAAAAGCATTTCGATGGCGAACTTAAAATGATTATAATATGATGAATTCCGATGTACTAATTACTAATTGCCTTACAGGTCCTTATTTTTCATTTTATTGTTCATTTTGATATGTAACCATAGCTTTGTTCTAAAAGATGTATTTTTATTTGCAGATGAAGAACGTTTTGATCATCGGCGACTCTGAGGCGGTTGCTTTCCGCCGAATAACCAATGAATTGGAAGCTAAATGGGCCGTTAAAATCATGGTTAACGCCCAGGTTGGGCGGAGTATCGAGGAAACCCCGGCTATTCTGCGGAACTTAGATCTTAAAGCAGTAGATATTCTGCTGTTGTTGGGGTTAACCTCCTTTGCGTGGCGGAAGGTGCTCTTCTCAAAGGTAGAGGGAGTCACTCTGCTGACAGATGACCCTGCTGCGGACTGGAGCAAAATTCCGAGTCTGATGCGTGACATTGTAAGATCCTGTCACCGGGCCAATAAACGCATGGAGGTTTACCTTCTGCTCCCCAGCGTAAAAAATATTTACGCATTTAATGAAAAGACCTTGATAAGAAAAGGTCTGAAGTACCTTATACCCCTAATGGAGAACGAACCGATATTCCAGGCAGAGTATTTGCATGAGCGTTCCCGGGAGATTTACAATCGGAACCTGGGTCTTAAGAAGCCGGGCCTCGGGTACCGTTTCCTCATGATGAATCATGGATTTAACCGGTACGCCCAGGATAACGCGTTTCGGTTTTCTACCCGGGACGCCCCTCATGCTCGGTTCTTGAGACACGATTCGGAGTCTCTGCTGTTTCCGGCTGTGCTATCGGATGGATTGCATTACACTGATGCATGCGTGGAGGCATTTTTTGACTCCATCCAGCCGAGTTGTAGGTGGCTCCGGTTCAGACGGAGGCCAGTAGTGGAAGCGGGGGTTGCATCGGGGGAAAGATATTCTGTCCCTGTTACCACCACGGTGGGTGGAGTGGCCGCGGCCGAGTCTCCGGTGCGGTCGACCCACCACAGGGGTTCCCCTGTCGGCAGTTCTTCCCCGGGAGTTCCGGAGTCAGTGTTGAGGCCTGTCGATGCGTCTACTGTTGACGATCCGCAGCCTGAATATTCTGCAGGTGACTCATCTGTGGTGAACGAGGAGATGACGGGGGATGGTCAGATTGAGGTGGCATCACTGGTATCTTTGGAGATGTCCCCTCCGCAGGCTGGTGTGAGTGAGTTCGGGAAGAGCCGTAGTCTGTTGGATGAGTCGTTTGAGGAAGAGCTCATCTCGACAATGACGCCATTGGTTGCCTCTCCTGTGCTGACCCGTGGAAACACACGGGGTAACACCTATATACCATCAAAGAGTGGCTCTTCCGAATGGTCGGGGTCTCTGGGGGCTTTGAACTTGGTTGAGTCGGTGGCGGAGAGTCCGCTGGAGACGGAGTGGGGCCTTGCTTCTTGGGCGGATTCTTCTTTGGAGTCTGCCCAGGCGTATTATGCTCCTAAAGATGGAGAAGTGGGGGCGTGCGAGTTTGTACCGGAGGCCTTGAGTATGGCGGAGGAAAGGAAGCTCCAGTTTTATCTGGAGGGCCTGGAGAGGTGTATGATGCCGGGGGGCACGTCTGCCGGTCGGCGGGATGCTATCCTTAGGCGGGCCCAAGAAATGTTGCAAGTTATGAGGGAGCGGAAGGTAGATGAAGAACATTCTGGTCATCGGAGATTCCGAGGTTGACTCGCTATGGATGTAATCACACAAGAGTGGTGTAATATGCACCGTGTCCTAAGTAAAAGAATTTTTTTTATTTTTTGTAATATATATGCACCGTGGGTTACTTAAAAAAGAACGTTTTAATTGGTAATATGTACACCAGTAATTTCATGTAAAGAGCATGTTGTTTTTTTTTATTTTTTGGTACTATGTACAGGTGTCAATTTAAAGGAAGTGTCTTATTTATAAAGGATTTTTTTTGTTGCTCTGTTATATGGTTAATACCCAAGAAATGTTTTATTTTGTAAAAAGTAAAAAGAATGAAAAGAAAAAAATGTTTTTTTTGTATCTGTAAATTATTTTTGTAACGAGCAATGTTGTAAGCTCCTATTTTGGTAATTTTTTTTTATTTACATTGTTTTTGTATGCTGATATGCCAAATATGTGTATTATGTTGGTTTCTCGCGCTTCTTGGGGTAGTTGGCAAGGTTACGGTTACCCTGGGACTGGGTTAACTGGCATCTTTTTCCTGTTTGTTGAGAAAATGGGCCATTTTCTGGTGGGGGATAATGTAGTGGGCCTGCTGCCAGCATTCTTTTTTTCCCCTTTCCAGGTGAGGTGCCCATCTCAAGTCGGCGGATGGTCAGAGAATGATGATGGTGGATTCGGGCCACACAGTGGAAGGCTTGGAGAATGGAGCTGGAGCTCAGAATGGCTTAATTAGCTAAGTTAAATGTCATGCATGTTCTATAGGAATATACATGACAATATTTGTTTTCTCTGTTATTTATGATTACTTTTCCGTTGCAGATTGTTTATAGGATAAGGAGATTGAATAAAATTTATCGAGTTGCAGTGCATAGTGGCATTTGTTATTGACTATTAAAGTGACTGTTTATCAAATTGTGACATTTAGTGTATTTTGCCACTTATTATAAATATTTATTTTGATCACATCTGCCCTGCAATACAATAGTGGCATCGAATTATATTCTGCCACGTGTCTCGTCAGAAGGTTGCGGTTTTGCCCCAGCTTTATATCTTGAGGAGCTCAGTTCCCCACCACAGGGTATGTGGAACTGCTTAATATTTTTAAAAATCTTGAAATAATGGCGATACGTTAGTTAATATTTATGTATTGAGCACGATCTCTGATAACTGCATTTTGCAGGGATCCGGGCTTGGTTTTCATTTTTCGGTGCTGGAGCACAATAGGCGCAGTTCCTTCACGCATACAGTCCGGTGGACATATTCGATCGGGACTCGAGTGCCCCTATCTTTTCATAGTCAATTATTTCACCACTCCGCCCTTACTCAGCGGTGGCTCCATAATTGTCTTGAAGTATATTCGAGGTTGTGGGCCAGAGAGCGGGACTTTTCGTAATTACACTGCCGCTTATGAGATGCTTTGTCCGATGGAGGGTCCTATAACGTGGGAATTAAGTTACGTAAAAATTTGTAACTTATTTAACATCTAATCGTCATTATCGTTTTTTAAAGAAAAAGCTGCTATAATATTCACATTAGTAACTCACTGATTAGTATTGTTGAGATTGTAATGTACTCTGCCATTCTTGTCCTATACTTAACTTTGAGAAGCAACTAAATAATAGTTATTTTTGTAATTGAGTAACAATCATTTTTATGACAATATTCCGATATTCATATTTTCTTTGATATGTTAAATATGCATATATATATATATGTATATTTTGCTTGTTAATTTATAATTCTTGGTCATCTTCGCGAGAATACATCTATATTTATATAGGTGCATTTACATAGTCCTATTGATCTCTTTTGTAATTCTATTATATTACTTTTGCGATCTTGTCCGCGTTGAATGACCGCTATGATTATATGAGTTGTATTGCCTCGTCCATGTATATATTTTGCCACGTGCGCGTGTCTCTAATTTGAATAATTTATATTAATTTAATTATCGGTCACGAGAATAGACCTATATTTATATAGGTCTATTGATCGTTCCGGTAATTTAATTTTATTACCGCTACGATCTGGTCAACTCCGATTGGCCCCTCTGATCTGATAGGCTGTACTATTGCCGGATTTCGAAAATTTATAAACTATATTATATTATATTTTTTTTTATATATTAAAGAATTGTATGGTGCAAAGCACAAGCTGTATATATGTCTGTTTTTTAATTATATATTTTTATATGAACTGGTGTGTCTGCGTTTTATTGAATAGCTAGTCTCCTTAGTAACACCTCGAGTATCCAGTGTTCTTACCTTCTTTTTCATTTTTATTCTACAAAAGAGTTGCGCAACGGCTGGGCTGGCGCTTTCTTGCTGATCAGTCGATCAACTTCCTTCCTATTAGCTTTCTGCGCTTAGGGTTTTCTTTTCTCTTTTTCGACTATTGGCAGGGTTTGCCCCCTTCGCCGTTACAATATATATATATATATATATATATATATATATATATATATATCTAGAATTATATATAATATAATATATATATAATATATTATATATATATAATATATATATAAATATATATATTAATAATATAAATAATAATATATATATATATATATATATATATATATATATATATAATATTATATATATATTTAGAGAAAAGGTGCCGGAAAGGTGGGGCAAAGCAATAATAATACCGATATATAAAGGTAAAGGGTCAATCCATTTTTTCCGTACCGATGATGGGCGCTCGATAATTTTTGAAAACTTTTATATTTTGCATGGCGTTAATGTTATCCCTGGCAAGTTCAAAACCACCATTCGTTTTTTGTAGATTTACTCTGGTTGTAACAGGGTGAGCCAAAATGTTTGACCAGGTGGAGCAAATTTTATCACTTAATAGAGGTAATATTTTAAGTCATATCTCCATATTGGTAATTCTTATACCAAATTTCATAGAGAGTGATTTGTTAGGGATACTCTAAGGTACATTTGGCCTTTCCTGTTTTTTTTTGGGAAAATAATATTTCACCATGAAAATGAATCCGAAAAATTGTGTTAAAAATCGAAGAAATTTCCATTTTCGTGGGTGTATTATTAAAAGAAGGAAATAATTTAACGATATGAAAATTTTGTGTGATGATACATACTGAAGTATGGTTTAACCTAAATCTTATTTGAAGTTTAGTGTGAATATTTTTTAAAAAAATTTACAGGGTGTCCAAAAAATCAATATTTTTCGGAAAATCGGTAACTTTGACCTTAATATCTCTGATGGGGTAAGTGCTAAAAATTGAAAAAATTTCCACATTATAACTACTTAGGACATAGATGTTCCTTAACTGCAATATTGACTTTGTATTTGCTTGGTTTTTAAGAAAATACAGCCATTCAATAAAATGCCAAAAAATCGTGTTTTTTAAGTTGTGTTTTATGCCGCCTGGTTTCATGTTTAAATTAGGTCAAGAAACTACATAGTCGGATGAATTAGTGTGGCATCAAGGAGAAATGAAAAAATGTTATGTTAAAAAAATTTAATTTTAAGGTTAATATACATAAGAATGTACAATTATATCTACTGTAAATGACAAAATTAACTAAATAACTTTTGAAAAATATATTAATCTATTATATATATATATATATATATATATATATAATGTTCTATAATTTATCTATATATATCATAACAATCTATATATATGTATATATAGATTATCAATATATATATATAATATATATATATGTGCCACAGAGTAGTCGGTACATAGTATAATTTATAAGGATATAGTAAGTGCTACAAAGATTCTGGTAACAGATATAAGAAATCTGTACCAAAGCAAGTCATGTATGCGAAATAACTGTTTCATTCTTTTTTTGTATTATCAAGGTCACCGAGGTGATTCTGTCACCAACGGCGTGCCATGGGGAGAGAGCCAGTTATGAAAAAGAGATCGGAGAGCCAACATCTTGACACTCTCTCGGTCCAAAAATTGATACTTTAATGGTAATCATATTTAAGGTATTTAAAAAGCAATTTATTTTTGAACAGTGAAATATCTTAATGTGTGTTCATGTAAAATAGTCATTAGACATAATTAATAAAGAAATAATTAAAGAAGCGTTTCGCTATTCCAAAACTATTTTATTATTTGCTATATCAAAGTGATCTCTTAAATAGGGCCAATTTAATCATTATAGAGATCAAGCTTGTAACATATATATATATATATATATATATATAATATATATATATATATATATATATCTATAATATATATATATATATATATATATATATATATATATAATATATATATATAATAAAAATATATATATATATATGATAAATATCATAGGTATGAATTATAACATAAGAACCTAATAAATCCAAATCCCAATATATGTGCAGTATATATCCGGTTAAAAATATATATGTATATACATAAAAATGTATATATATATATACCTATATATAATATATGTGTATCATGACTATATATGTAATATTTGTAAAACCAGTAATATACTGCACAATTTTAATTATGTTTGTGAATATTAAATGCTCGTCCATATAGAAATCATAGCCTAATGAAATATATAGTATATAATATTATAATATATATATATAATATATAAGTATATATATATATATATATATATATATATATATATATATATTAATAATATATATATAATTATTTATATAATATATATTATATATTATATATCATATTAATATATTATATTACATATATGTACAAAGCTTGATCTCTATAATGATTAATTGGCCCTATTTAAGAGATCACTTTGATATAGGCAAATAATAAAATAGTTTTGGAATAGCGAAACGCTTCTTTAATTATTTCTTTATTAATTATGTCTAATGACTATTTTACATGAACCACATTAAGATATTCTTTGCAAAAATAATTGCTTTTTTTAATACCTTAAAAATATGATTACCATTATAAAGTATCACATTTTTGGACCGAGAGAGTGATCAAGAAATGTTGGCTCTCCGATCTCTTTTTCATAACTGGCTCTCTCCCCATGGCACGCCGTTGGTGACAGAATCACCTCGGTGACCTTGATAATACAAAAAAAGGAATGAAACAGTTATTTCGCATACAGGACTTGCTTTGTACAAGATTTCTTATATCTGTGTACCAGAAATCTTTGTAGCACTTACATATATCCTTTATAAATTTTATACTATGTACCGAATTAACGTAAATAATATATATATAATAATATATAATATATAATATATAATTAATATATATATATTAATATATATAATATATATATATTATATATAATAGTAATATATTATATATATATATATATATTTATATATATATATAATAATATTATAGATAAATTTTTTGTAAGGATTTAGTTAATTTTGTCATTTACAGTAAATATAATGTACATTCTTATGTATATTAACCTTATAAATTAAAATTTTTTAAAACATTGTTTTCATTTCTCATTGATGCCACACTATTTCATTTGTCTATGTATTTTGAACTATAATAACTATAATAATAGGTATCATAACAACAACTTATAAAAAATTTTTTTTTTGGCATTTTTGAAGGGCTGTATTTCTTAAACCAAGCAAATACCAAAGTCAAATATTGCAGGGGAAGGAACATCTATGGTAGTAGTATAATGTGTGAAATTTTCGATTTTAGCACTTACCCCATCAGAAAGATATTAAGGTTCAAAGTTACCCGATTTTCGCGAAAATTGTAATTTTTTGGACCCCTGTAAATTTTTTAAAATATTCACCAACTTCAAAATAAGATTTAGGTTAAACCATACTCAGTATGTATCAATCACTATCACCAAAATTGTCAAGCGTTAATTATTTCCTTCTTAATAATACACCCCCCCCAAAACGGAAAAATGAAATTTCTTCGATTTTTAATCACAAATTTTCGGATTCATTTTACATTGAGTGATAATATATTTGCAAAAAAAATAAAGCAAATGTCTTAAAGTATCCCTAACAAATCACTCTCTATGAAATTTGTTATAAGAATTACCAATATGGAGATATGACTTAAAATGTTACCTCTATTAAGTGATAAATTTTGCTCCACCTGGTCATACAACATTTTGGCTCACCCTGTTACAACCAGAGTAAATCTACAAAAACGAAGGGTGGTTCTGAACTTTCCAGGGATAACATTAACTCCATGCAAAATATAAAAGTTTTCAAAATTATCCAAAGAGCCACTTCCATTATTTTGGTCGCAAAAAATGGATAGACCCATATATAGTATATAATATAATAATATATAATATATATATATATATACTATATATATTAATATATAATATAATAACTATCAGGGTGGGTTCAAGTACAGTACTTGTACTTGTAACTTAAGTACAATTTTTTGGAGTATCTTGTACTTGCAGTTTCTAAAACCACTGTACTTGTACTTGTACTTGTACTTGAGCTTTTTGTACTTGGTACTTGTGCTTGGTACTTGCAAGCACTTTTGGCATTTTTAACTTGCCAATATTTTTTTATTTTCTTTTTATCATTTTCCTACGTATTGATATTTTTTTATAAATGTATTCTAAATAAATTTCCCTTTATGAATGTAAAGTATGTTCATTATTTTTATATATTTTTAATACTAATTTATATATTTATATATATATATATATATATATATATATATATATATTATATATATATATATATATATAATTATAATAATATATATATATAGATATATAATATATAATTTATATATAATAGAGTATATATATATATATATATTATAGTTATAATATATAATATAATTTATAATATAATATTATATTATATTATATTATATATTATATATATATACTATATATATATATATATATATATAATATATAATGTATAATATATAAAATATATATATATATATATATATATATATATATATATATAAAATATTATAATATATATATATATATATATATATATATATAAATATAATATTATAATATATATATATATAATATAATATATATATATATATATATATACTAATATATTAATCAATCATCAATTCATCATCAACCACCTTTTTTTCCCCAAGACTGGGGGTAAAGGTGCGTAACATGTACAGAAACAGAAAAGTAGTAGAAGATCATGACACAAGTCGAAAAGAAACCCCCAGCCTTACCTCCCCATTTATTCCTTTTAGTAAGAACTCGTCGCAAGAAAATTCACCCCTAGAGGTTCACGGGGACCAGCGACGGACCCTCACTATGGCAATCTCGCCAATGTGGGGTTCATCACTTTGGCCTAGGTGGGCCACAACCATACACCCTCACCAAACCCTGCCATTCACTCCTATTATGCACTTTTTCTCGCCCCTGTCAAACTCACATTTCACTCCTCTAGACATTCTTTTGCTGACTCAATCCACTTTTTCTTCGGTCTCCCAGCCAATCGATTCCCAAACACACAATCCCTATAAACATCCACTTAACCAACCGACTTTCATCCATTCTTTCCAACATGACCAAAACCATCTTAAACAATACATTTCCATTATTCCTCTCATTATCCTTTTCATTCCTCATTTTTCAATTCTTCTCACACTATCACAAACACCGCGCCCTAAAGATTGGTCCATCTGAAACATTGTACATTTAAGATCTAATACCAAATCTTTTCAGACATAGTCTTTTACTCTATAAATTAAACAACAGGTAAACAACTTACCATCAAAGCAAGACACTAGCGCCTCAAGACTTAGTCTCTTTAAAATTCACCCAGGATTTAATTGCACACCGCCTCCTTCCTGCCATTCACAACTTTGCTACTACACTCGGCATCATCCGTTCCCGTTTCGTCCATCATCCAATATATATCCTAATATTTAAACTCAGTCACTTGTTCTAGCTGCTCACAACATCATAGGCATACTTCACACCGAAGACTGTCCTCACTCGTAAACCATAAGCTTACTCCTATCTAATCGTCTACTTTCAAACCCATCCTTTTTACACACCCTCCAAATTTCACCCAAATCTTTCTCAACTCCTCTTTCAGATTACCTACCTCACAAACCATATTATATAGGCATATATATAATATATATATATAATATAATATATATATATATATATATATAATATATATATATATATACTTAATAATATATATATATATATATATTATATATAATATATATATTATATATATACTATATAATATATATATATATAATATATATATATATTATATATTATATATATATATATATATATAATAATAATAATAATATATATATAGGCGAGATGGTGATCATTGGATTTGGAAGTAGTATAACAAAAACGTTTATGGGGGGTATAGTTCCGGGGATTGGAGGAGGTCAATATTCGTACCTGTAATAAAGGTAAGGGAAAAAAGGTAACTGTAGGTATAATAGGGTAATTAGTTTATTGGTGTTGTAGGAAGAATATATTTGATATTTTGGTCCCGAAAAAGTGCGTCGAAATGAGTGAAGAACTAATTATTGGGGAAGAATAAGGTGCGTTTAAGAGTGGTTGAGGATGTGTGGTTCAAATCTGTACATTGAAACAAATGATTGGGATAATGAGGGAGGAGAAGAATAAATTGTATTTTAGGTAAATAATGGTTTTTGCAAACATGAAGTATAGATAGGTATTAATAGAAATAACATATGGCAGGTGTTAGTGATATGTAGTGTTGGTGGCTTTGAATAGAATCAAAAGTCTGTATGACGATAGTGAAGCGGTGTGTAACGATAACAATTAGAAGTCGAAAGTGATTATTTTTAATATTAATAGCGGAGTGAGACAGGGATGTGGTATGTCTCCTTAGTCATCCATCTGTATATGGATGAGGTTATGAAAGAAATAGAAGAGGTGACAAGGGATAGAGTTAGAAAATGATGGAGAATGGATGAGAATGAGGATTCCCTACCTATTATTTGAGGATGATTTGGTTTTTTGTGTGGCGATCTGAGAGAGTTTGAGAGGACTAGTAGAGAGAATTTAGTAGGGGTGTGTAAAGAAAGGGTTATGAAAGTAAACCGTACGATAAAGAGTAAGGTTTTATGGGTTTTGGAGTGAGGACAGACCTCAGTGTGAAGTTTTGTTATTAGATGGTGAGCAGCTGGAAAGTGTCTGAATTTAAATATTTAGGATATATGTTTAAATGAAAAAGGGAACGGATGAATCAGAGTGTAGTAGGAAAATTGTGAATGGCACTAAGGTGGCTGGGCAGTTAAATCGTTGGGTGGATGTAAATTGAGACCTAAGTGTTGAGTAGGGCATAAGGGTCTTAGCATGAGGTATTTTGTTACCCGTGTTAATGTATAAGTAGTGGGAACTATGGATCTGGAATAAGACGTATAGATCTAAATTACAATGGTGTTCAGATGGAACAATCTTTAGTGGCGTGTTAGGTGTGAAAAGAAATGAATAAAATGAGAAATGAACGTATTAGAGAGTTTCTTTGGTGTGAAGATTGGGGTAAATGGAGAATAATGAAAGTACGTTGAGATAGTTTGGTCCATGTGGAAAGGATGGATGCAGACGGTCGGTTAAACGGATGTATAGAGGTAAGTGTGTTGGGAATCGACCGAATGGGAGACAGAAGAAAAGTGGAATGAGTCAGAAAAGGAACGCCTGGAGGAGAGAATGTGAGTTTGGCAGGGCCGAGAAGAAAGGTGCATAAACAGGAGTGAATGTGGGTTTTTGTGAAGAGATATGGTTGTAGCCCACCTGGGCCAAGGAAATGAACCCCACATTGACGAGAGGTCATAGTTGAGGGTCAATCGCGGTCCCGTGAGCTCTAGGGTGGATATTTTCTGACTGCGACGAGTTCTCACTAATTGGTATAAAGGGGGCGGTAAGGCTGGGCATTTCTTTTCTAACTTGACTTCATATTCTTCTACATTTATTTATGTTTGGATAGGTTACGACACCTGCCTTAGTCTTGGGGGAGATAAGATGGGTGGTGATGTGATGATTATAATGATAATGATAGATAATAATAATAATACCCCAGTATAATATATATATAATATATTAATAATATATATATAATATATATATATATATATATATATATATATATAACTATTATATATATATATATAATATATTATATAATATATAAATATATTATATATACTATTATATAATATATACTATATATATTAAAACAAGTTTTCATAAAGTACTTGTACTTGTACTTTTACTTGTACTTGATCCTTGTACTTGTACTGGACAAATTCTAGAGTACTTGTACTTGTACTTGAAAAAATGTACTTGGAACGCAACCCTGATATATATATTAATATATATATATATATATTATAATATTATATTAATATATAAGTTAATTATATATATATATATAAATATATATATATATATAATATAATATATATATATATATATATATTATATATATATATATATATATATATAAATAATATATACTATATCAGAGGTGGGCACTTCCGCTCTTTAGTCGCCGCCTAGTACCGCTCCGAGCGGACTTACGCAGATAGGTCGGACTGGGAAGTGGACGGGAGTCGTCAGGAATTATACGGACTTGCACGTGCGACAAAAATTGTTTCGCTCATTTTGTTTCCGCTACTCTTTTTTTAAAAAAATAAAAATATAGTTTTAACTAATTAAGAATTCTTATTGGTTTTAATAAAGAAGAATATAATTTTTATTTTAAGTTAATAACTAATTATACTTTTAGTCTAAGACTTATTGGTTTTATTAATAATTAAACTTCCAAAAAATAATCTCAACCTCCTTAAAGGTACCATAATATAATAAATAACATTTAAATTGATTTATAGACTGAATGGCTATTACCCTCATCT
>JABUQX010121282.1:25000-35000 GCA_015478945.1 Trachelipus rathkii
TATATTATATATATATATATTAGTATATATATATATATATATATATATATAATATATATATATATTGTACGTATTCAGCAATGATTTTTCTTTAAATAACTCTCTCTCTCTCTCTCTCTCTCTTCTCTCTTTTTCTCTACATCTCCTCTCTCTCTCTCTCTCCATCTCTCTCTCTCATCTGATCTTCTCTCTCACTTAACTCTCTCTCTCTCCTCATCCTCTCTCTCTCTCTCTCACTCTCTCTCTCCTTCCGCTCTGTAAGTTTCCCGCGCATCGCTAGATGTCGTCACGCTCGTCTCCCTCATCCCTCTTCTTGTGTTCGCCATTTTGAAGTATGCGTTATTTTTCCATGCTCCTATTTATTTGTGATGAAAAGGTTTTGATATTTACTGTTCCTTGGTTCAGATGTTTCTATATCAATCCCAATGTTTCTGTGATTCCACCGATTGTGTTTAAGAAGCTATATTGACAGTGTCTCGCGTTATTTCTTACCATCTTTTGAAAAGTTCATGGGTACGTCATCTAACAATATTTATTAGTGTAGCCAATTTACATTTTCGTGATTAAATATTGTTATTAGTGATTTTCTCGTATTCCATATTTTTCATAATAGTTTTTAAGTCAATTTATTTCATTATAAAATTGCATGCTAAAATTTACAAGTGTATATTTTACTTTTCGTATTTGAATTAGTATATTAATTTTTTATTTCAATTATAATTGTTACCCTTAAATTCCCCCTCAAAGAAAACTTCATTTTAGGGGAAACTATTTTATTTTCTTATTTATATACAGTGTTTTTATATATATTTTCATACATTTGATTTCATGAATTTTTGTATTATGTATTATTTATTTTATTGTTAAATTATTGTTATTTATTATATATATTGTTTATTTGTTTAAATATAGGTTTGCTACTGCTATGCTGCTGGTTACGATTCCTAGTTTTTATCAACCTTCGTACCTATTTTTCTTCAACATCCTCGGGGCCAATCTCCTGTCATACTCAAACCTACAATTGGTGTCCCCTCCGTGAAAGAACTGCCTTCTGATACTTTTCAACCTCCTGGCCTACACGAAGCCCTCCAAGACGTTTTGTCTCCTCAGATCTCATCGAACGCAATTCTCCGGATATATAATAATTTTTTTTTTTACCATATTTTACGTATATTTTTACAAATATTTTTACGTCTATAAATAATATTTATGCATTTTTGGCTCATTGTTCGGGCCTCATTTCAACTTTATTCATTATTTTCGGGATCTGCCCAAAAAATAACAGGCAGATTTGTAAGGTGAAGTTGCCTTCCCCACCATTGTAATTATTTTTTTAAATTTTTTTCCGGGTTTTTCAAGCCCCAGTTTTTATATTTTAGACTTAAGTTCCTTTCTAATTTTAAGTTATTTTTAGATATAGTTTAGTTAGCTTAGGCAGATTTGCGACAGTGCTCCCCTGTCGTTCTACTTATAATATTTTGTCTACTTTCACATTTTTGATATATTTTTGTCATAATGTCACCTGTAGAGGGTGATATCGCCCAAAATAATATTGACACTTCAACTCCTGATCGGACTAAAACCACTAGAACCACTAGTTACAATGGTAAGTTTATAGAAAAAGATTTAGAGCTTACATTTGCTTTGTTGGAGTTACAACTCGAGTCCACAAATGAAAGTGATCGCTTTAAAGCGCTTTTAAATATCTTACCAGTAAAAGTATTGCAACGATTGCGTGACATTTTACCGCAATTAAATTCCAATAATCAACCATATTCATTTCTAAAAAAAGAACTTATAAATAGATTAGGTGTAACAGATAGTGAGAAGATTAGGATGCTTTTACAAAACGAGAGCCTTGGAGATCGGCTACCTTCCATTTTGATGTACGATATGTTGGGTCTTTTAGATGGTCCTCCAGTTGGTCCATGTATACAAATTTTCCGTCAATTATTCTTACAAAAATTGCCCACTGAATTGCAATTTCAACTCGCTAGCGTTGACCCAAACATTTCTCTGCATGAGCTTGCAGCCCATGCCGATCGTATCGTAAAGGCGAAACCCTTAATGGCTCCGACTCCACCACCTAACGCCTCATTTATCTCCTCCTTGTCGCTAGGTCAGGGTCAGCAACCCCTCGGTATTCCGCAAGCGCAAGGACACGTGAATGTAATCAGCTTTTCTCAGTCTCATGTTGCCGCTCTTGAAGCGCGTATTAATACTTTAGAAAATACTATTTACGATTTGGTGACAAGGATTCGAACCCTTGAATCACGTCCTACTCATTTTCAATCTTATCCTCCCCCTTCTTACTCTCACTATGCTTCACCTCCTCCTCAACCTTTTCCTCTTCATTCTTCTCCTTCCTATCCTCATTACCCTCGCTCTCCCAACCAGCGCCACCGCTCTCCCAACCAGCGCCGCCGTTCCTTTCACCGCTCTCCTACTCCACATCGTCAACCTGTTGCTATACCTTATCACCCTCCTGGTCAAGCAGCTTCTCAGCCTCCTTCCCCACCTACCCACGATCAACAGGGTATTTGTTTGAACCACCAGAAGTGGGGCGCCCAGACTAGGAATTGTTTGAAACCTTGTACTTTTCTGTTAAACACTCCTGCCATGTCTTGAAGTCGCAAGACATGGTGTCTTTTAGCGCTGTATCTTCTTATGGTGATTACCCTTTTTCAGACTTTTCTCTTTTCTTCAACTATACCTCTTCTTTCCTCTTCCACTTCGTCCTTCCATTTTCCCCTCTGGCTCCGGCTTTCCAATCCCTTTTGCTCCGGCTTATCATCCTTCAACTCCGGTTGTTACTTCGTCTACAGTTCCGACTGCTGCTCCAATTCCGGCTCTGGCCGCCACTTCACTTTCGGCTCCGCTCGCCGAACTTCATTTCGCCGACCTTCATTTTTAGCAATTAGGTCACATACATTTTATTGTCGTCGATATTACCGCTTGGACCAAAGGTCGAGAGCATGTCCGTTGTTGGGATCACGCTTCCGAGTTTCTGAAACCACGTTTTTAACTGACATGACCCCTCCTTTTGCGTTCATTCTTACCCGTTCGTTAACCACGCTCCCTATTCTACGCTTACTCCTCTTTCCAGGACCCGTCCTAGAGGGGTAAATGTAGTCCTTTCTTTTTTATATTTTATATATTCATAACTCTCTCCTCTCTCATCTCTAATCTCTCTTCTCGTCTCTCATCTTCTCTCATCTCTCTTCTCTCTCTCTCTCTCTCTCCTCTCTCTCTCTCTCTCTCTCTCTCTCTCCTCCCCCTCTCCCCCTCCCTCTTCTCTCTCTCTCCCTCTCCCGCTCTGTAAGTTTCCCGCGCCTCGCTAGATGTCGTCACGCTCGTCTCCCTCTTCCTCTTGTGTTCGCCATTTTGAAGTATGCGTTATTTTTCCATGCTCCTATTTATTTGTGATGAAAAGGTTTTGATATTTACTGTTCCTTTGTTCAGATGTTTCTATATCAATCCCAATGTTTCTGTGATTCCACCGATTGTGTTTAAGAAGCTATATTGACAGTGTCTCGCGTTATTTCTTACCATCTTTTGAAAAGTTCATGGGTACGTCATCTAACAATATTTATTAGTGTAGCCAATTTAATTTTCGTGATTACATATTGTTATTTAGTGATTTTCTCGTTTGCCATATTTTCATAAATAGTTTTTTAACGTCAATTTATTTCATTATAATATTGCATGCTAAAATTTAACAAGGTGTATATTTTACTTTTTCATTTGAATTAGTAATACTTAAATATTTTTATTTCATTATAATTGTCACCCTTAAATTACCCCTTAAAGAAAACTTCATTTTAGGGGGAACTATTTTATTTTCTTATTTATATACAGTGTTTTTATATATTTTCATACATTTGATTTCATGAATTTTTGTATTATGTATTATTTATTTTATTGTTAAATTATTGTTATTTTTATATATATTGTTTATTTGTTTAAATATAGGTTTGCTGCTGGTAACGATTCCTAGTCTTTATCAACCTTCGTACCTATTTTTCTTCAACATCCTCGGGGCCAATCTTCCTGTACAACCTCAAGCCTACAATATATATATATATATATATTTTATATACTATTTATTATTATATATATATATATATATTATAAAAATATATATTATATATATTAAATATATATATATAATTATTATATTATATATAGTATATATATATATATATTAGAATCAGTATACAGGACCCACCACGGCTCACAGAGAAGCGGCCATACTGGGCTGAAAAAAATCAGCACCATGGGAGGGCCCCTGTCATAATATGTTTCAAGTGTCAAAGGGAGATTTGGATGGGGAAATGAAATGAATATTCAGTCAAAAAATAAAATAAAAACTACAGTAAAAATATACCCTTATATTATAATAGTCTATAAGATTACAATAACTAAATCAAATGATTATAAAGAATATTTACCTTCTTGAAGATACAGAAAATAAGAGTTTACTACTAAAGTTTGAAGATTCAGACAAGATTAATGGGATACATCTTTCAGAGAAGTGTTATAGACCGTAAAGTAGGAAAATGAGACGGCGATAGGGTCCAGATGGGAACATTCAATGAAGATATGGCGAACAGATTGAGGGGTGTGGCAGCCGGCAAAATTTGCAAATGAGGAGGTTCCGTGACATATATAGTGACTATGAGTGATATTAGCGTGGCCAATACGGGAGGCGTGCAAGTATCACCTCGTGCAAGCGTTTTCGTCTGTGGGAGGAAGACACTCGCCAATATTCGGCTTTATGTTTCTGAGTTTCGCTCCTCGCTGATCACTTGTCCATCACTCTTGCCAACAAGATCGAAAGCACTTGTCGAGAGCAATATATAACTCAGTTGACGGAATTGATTCAGCCTTGTGAATGTCTTCCGGGAGGTACCCTGGAAATACTTCAAAGAGAGGTGGCCATTTTGGCCTCTCTGTCAGCGATTTCATAGCCAGTTACCCCTACATGAGAGGCGGTCCACATAATTTAATTTGTTTCCTTACGGAATGGAGCAGCCGAAGAAATTGTTGTTAAATACAGCGATACCAGTGTGTTTTTTGAATTGGGGAGGTTTTTAAACGCTTTGTTAGCGGCGGCTCAACGAATCTGATAAATGACATAAGAGTGATACTGGTTAACGATAAATTCGAGAAAGAGGCAATCATTATATGCCATTAATTCTGACCGTAAAATTAAAGCATGAGGGATAGGAGGGTTATGGGTAGAGGTTGCGGTCATGGAAAGACAGCAGATGCGCCCACACTGTCCCGTTTTAGAAGCCGTCAGTAAACACTGGAGTAATTCAATCAATGAACTGCAGAAATGGGACTTTGAAATGTTGCTTTTAAAAGCACCGGTATTGTTAGATGTGGGATTTCCGGACCGGGTCAAGCCAACGCTGGAGCGGGGAACCAAGGTGTGTACACTTCGTCGTAAGAGAAAGGCAGCACTTTTGCAAAGGGATGTTGAGGAAAGTTAAGGATGTTATAAAGTGTTTGCAAATGGCCAGTAAATAGGATCTGAGGTTTCTCCTGCAGAATCGGTGTCGAGCAGACGGTATTGGGGTTTTGAAAACGTAGATAGCTTGTACACATAATGTATTCTCTTCGAAGAGAGAGTGCATCACATTGGCCTTCAACTTCCAATTCTTACCCTGGGGGGATGAATCGAAGGCTCCAGTGAGAGGATTCCGGAATCGCCTTATTTGAATGGGATACTAAATAAGGTGTTAAGTAATCGTGGGGGAGGTCTGGGCCGTATACTAGCACAGGCATAGTCGAGTTTCGATCGAGATTAGGGCGAATGTAGAGGCGTAAAAAGGGACATTGCTATCAAGCCACCCAAGATTTTGAGGCGAGATGAGTACAGGTCAAGCGCGCGATGACAAGTTGTTTTCTGGTGTTTAATATGCTGTGCATATATTAAGTGTCATCTAGAATGAGTCTAGAAATTGACCTGTGAAGTAACAGAAATGGGCGAACCGTATAGGTTAGGTTCGCTGGGAAGAGGTGGCAAGTTCTTCGATTCCTTTTTCTTAAAAAGCAACTGCTGAGGTTTATTGGTGGGAAGAAAACAGGAAGCCATCTGAGTTACCCCATTGTGAATATTCTCAATGAGCTATGTTGAAGTTGCCGTTCGAAGAAAAGGCAGCCTTACAGCGGCTATATATAACGCAGGTCATCGACATAGAGGAAAAAATGACAAGTCCCGCTGGATAGAAGTAACGATATCATTAAATCCGAGAGCAAATAGTAGTACAATTAGAACACTACCCTGCGGAACGCCTTCATCCAGAGTAAAGTTGCGTGACAGAATAGAAGAGCACCGAACCTGGATAGATCTGTTTGACAGAAGGCATTTGATAAAAAGAGGGAGTTGTCCGCGGAAACCAAGCGAATGGAGTTTAAGGAGAATCACAGTTCTCCACGTTGTGTCGTAAGCTTTTTCCAACGGTTAAAGAAAAAGACACCAAGAACCATCCCAACCCGTTGAGAGGGCTTCCCGAATGTCATGGTCTAGTTTTTACCAAAGGGTCCGCAGTTGAACGAATTTTTGCGGAAACAAAACTGGCAGTTTGAAGAAACTTGGCGGCTAGTCCAGAACGGGGAAAAGCGGACCAGAAACCATTTCTCCATTAAATTTACAGGAATGACAGGTAAGCGAAATTGTCTTTGGTTGTCCGCCAACTTCGGATCTTTGCCAGTTGGGAATAGGTAATTAACAAAAGACTGCAGTCAAATAGATGGAAACAGAGATTCTATCACAGATGCTGAGATGCCGAGAGAATGGATAATGACGGGAGCATAATGTACGAAATCGTGTCTGGACCAAGAGCACCGTTTTTGCCATTCGCCAAATGCAGTTTGATACTCTGCAAGTGCGAAAAGAACGGTGTAAGGTATGAATGCTTCCCCTTCCCGCTGTTGCACACAAGTCTATGGCAAAATTATTAGTGCTTGTGGTCAGTTCCTTTTTTTGAAAAGGCTTTCAAGTGTAGCGAAAGAACTCGGAGTGGCTGGCAAAGCTATAACCTAACGCATCCGCTCAGCAGCAGGAGCAGAGATCGTGTCAGTTATATCAGGCCCCATAAAGGAGGACTGTGGGTGAAGAGTTGTTGGAGCGACGAAATATTTTCTGTGTAATTTTTCCACACTAAAGGGAGGGGAGTTGTGGAGTTAAAAGTCGATGTAAGTTGGAAAAAATTGTTTGCGCTTTTGGCGATTAATTCGCCGAGATCTCGCTGTGGCTGCTTTAAAAAATAATCATGTTTGGGGTTGTACGGGTCCTTTTGTAATTGCTGTAGTAGTTTCCTCTCATCTCGGTTGGATTGTGGCGCAACCTTTGGTATTGCACCAAGAGGTTGCCGACCTCCTGCCTGAGGAAGATTGCGGAATGCAAGCTTCCGCTCTTGTGATGACGACTTGCTTGGAAGAAGTGAAAGGCATCATCAACAGTCGAAAATCGGTTATTGGAAGGGAGAAAGAGTGATAGCTGTGGCCTGATAAAAAGGAGCCACTCCGCAGTCGATCATAACGCCAGCTGGAGTTAGGTTTTTGCATTGGGCTTGGTACAAGCTCATTTAAAGCTATTTGGTAATGATGACTGCCGTATAAATAATTATAGCGGGAACCAGGTAGATCGATCCATAAGGGAATGGGAGCAAAAGGAAATATCAATACAGGAAGAAGTGTGTGTATCTAAACGTTCATATGTAGGGAGTCCTGTGTTAAGGCATCCCAGGGAAAGGGGGTTAGGAGATCTATATGATCTTTGGACTTGGACGAAGTGACAGAGTCACCCCCATAGGGGTGGCGGAGGTTGAAGTCTCCTAGTATAACCACGCGGAGTAGGGAGCCTGTTTAAAAGATCAGACTAAGTCGACCTTAGTTAAATTCCACTACTCCGGAGCCCAATAGATTGAGCAATAGTAAGGTCAGTGGACGAGTGAATTCGTGCTGCACTGCATGAAGTTTAGTTTGGAGAGGAATTGGGGAATAGGGGACCAGAATTTTGTGAATGAGTATTCCTGCACCTCCCATATCATCATTATCACCTCTTTCTATAGAGATTAGTGGAGGCGATTTATATTCCGACGGTTGAAAGAAGTCGCGGTGACATAATTTCGAAGTTCCTGTAAAACATATACATTTTGTGGTGTACATATATTTAAATTAGTTGAACAAGGTCTTCGAATTAAGAATAGTAGCCCACGACAATTCCCATGAAGGAAAGTGGCCATGATATGATGTTATAATGTTATGATGATTGGTCTTTTTGAGACATTGTCTCTATGTGACATAGGGGTGTATTGGAGGTAGATTCAAATGAAGAGGAAAAGCTGAGACGTGGTCTCGACGGGGAGGAGCATACAAACAAATCCTGGTGGTAAAGAATAGTCATACAACGGAAATTTGGGTTGTACGACTGCTTTTTTGGGAAGGAGTTTTCAGTAGTATTTGGTGGGGGCTTCACCATGAATACAGGATAAGTTGAGCTCAACAGAAACCATATATCGTATGGGTTGGTTGGTCGTGGAAGACAACCTTAAATGCTGAAGTTTATTAAATGGAAGCAGCATCAGTACTGCCAAACAGCAGATTCAGAATGTGTGAGGGATATAGTTGTCTCTATGGAAATGGGGAGGAAGGTGTCCACGGGAAGTGGTCATCTATATTGAGAATGTGTTTGGTTTAACAAACTTGGGTTCCAATATAGATTTGTTGGATTGACAGGTAACGATATTGGAGATTTTGCCAGTAATTCTCTTGCGAATTGATTTTGGGAGATGGACCAGTTTGATTGGAAGAGTGGGGACCTCTGGGTACTATTCATGCCTCCAAAGCCCAGAAACGCTTAGAGTGTTTGCGACGTTTACGTTGGACAGTTTTACTCCATTCACTTTTCCGGAAGTGCAGGAAAGCATAGAAGAAGTGGGTCATTAACATCAAGCCTCCAATTTGGAGCTATTATCCATTCATCTTCTAGGGTATCAGAATCCCTTAGAGAGTGCTGATATATGAAATTCGGGAGAAGAGTTATAGAAAGATTCAGAAGAGCTAGAATTATCCTGTTGCAGACTATTAGAAGGTTGATTGGTGGGTTGTTCAACACTGTTGATTGTTGAGTACAATCTGTTGAACATTGCTTTGTCTCTAAGAGTAAATTTAATGGCGGAGGTCTCTTCTGAGTTGGTATTTTTTACGTCCTGAGCTGCTGTATTTCTGTTAAAAAATTTCGGAATGCTCTATATTTTTAACGAATAATCTTTAGCTTGGCGAATATTCTTTTCTGTGTGTTTTAAAACATCTTTTTCAGGGATTTGGTAATAGTGGGAGGCGGAATTAAAGGGACAAAGAAACCGTCCTCTTGGCATAAGTTTGGTGAATCTATTTGGAGTAATGGGATAGTGTGTCATTGGCATGTAGGAAATGTTTTTCCAAATTTTAGTACTGGATGAACAAAGTTTTGTTTCATTAGGCTGGTTTGTTGAGAGTCCAGTACTCGGAATAGTGTTGTTGATGCTTTTGGGCGGGGAATTGAATCAAGTAGGCTGCTTTTGACTATTTGAGGAGTTGGCAGTGTGGGCAATACATACAGACAGGTTGCAGTAACTGTCCTTGAAGTTTTCATTGAGTAATTTTAGGAAGAGGAGTTCTGTTAGGATGGGGTTATGTTGGCGGATTAACACGCGGAGGCGTGGGGGAAGCTGTAATTATTGTGGAGTAAGATTGACTTTGATTTGTCTGATATTTTTATTTTTTCCTTGAGCTGGCGTATAGCATCTCTCCTGCTCAAATTTTTGGTATGTAACATAGCTCCAAGCCTCGCTGTGTTCAAACAGGTAAGAACGGGACATTTGAAGGAAGAAGCATGTGGGGTCCTCCACAGTTTCTATTTTCTACAATTAGGGGTATTTTCACACAAGGAGTGTGAAATAATTCTCCGCAGTTTGGGTCATATGTCATCCGGTCCCCTACAATA
>JABUQX010121282.1:42500-43742 GCA_015478945.1 Trachelipus rathkii
CAAATTTTATAAATTTACATATAAAATCTTTATTTTTTTTCAAAAATTGGTAATAATGAAGAAATATTTACCGATATATATATATATATATATAAGGAATAAAAAATTGAGAAATGCGAACTAAAAAAGTTATATACTAAATATATATATATATATCCTTACATATATATATATATATATATATATTATTATAAATTAATATAATAAGATTATTTAAAATTTTAAAACAATAAAAATGTAAGAATCGTTGAAATTGAATAATGCTATTTTTCAGTCAATTATAAAAACGTGAAGGCTAAAGCTTATCCGAAATAAAGAGAGTTAAATTTTTTAGAACGTGCACACTATATCAAACATTCGCGACATTTAATTTTTTTTTACAGTTGTGTTTTTCTTTAACTAAGAACATCTAAATAAACCATCGTTCTATATTTTAAAAAATTTAAAAAATAAACAATTTATTTTGTTCTTTTGAAAGCAACATTTCAGATAACCTAAAAATTAATATTTTAAATTCTAAATAATCATTAAAAATAACACTTGAACATATACTATAGTTTTACCAGAATAAAATTTAATTTGAAAGTAAAGAAAACTTTTTTAATTAGCAATAACTAAACTCTGGGCTCATTAAGATTCCTTAAATTCTGGTCTTGAATAAAACCATCATTCATAGAAAGAATTTTTTTTGATGTTTGAAAAAGAGAGATGAGAGCCGGTTGCTCAACGATAAAGGTGGACGCTTTCCTCACGTTCCTCCCTTAATCATTCCCTTCTATTTCCCCCTCCTTTTTCTTCTTCTTCCCTATCCTTTCCAAGGAAGCACTCAGCGGCTTAGAAGAAATTTCGTACAGACAAGTCATGGTTAGAGCTAGCAGACACGTCGCTTCCTGCAACCAGATTAAAACGGGCCACAGAACTCGCCTAACCATACCAAGTGAACATAAAATAAAATAATAAGAAATGGGACCATAAGACTGACAAAATAAACGCGATAGCACAAACCCTTCCGAGTGCGCGGGTACGCGGCAAACCTCACGTCTACATCGAAAACATATCGCGCTTCGATTAACCCACGGTAATACAAAGTAAGGACCAAATCGAAAAAATATATTGGATAAAAGTATAGAATAAAACGACGGTCAGGCGGTGTAAACATGTAAGCGTAAGTTACCTTACTCCTGTTCAGGAATGAATAAGGAAAAAAATAAACTAAAAAACTAAAATTAATAGGGTTGCAAA
>JABUQX010121283.1:0-2500 GCA_015478945.1 Trachelipus rathkii
CAGTAATACTTCGTTGGTTGGGTTTGGGTGTTTAACCGTTTTCGCATTTGTCGGTTTCTTTCGCGTTTTCGTGCGCCGCTTCACTAATCCCAACGGGTGTTTGGTCACACCTCTGTTGATTTATGATTTACTGCTTTAAGGTATGTGTGTTAATAAATATATGAGTTAAGCAGTAAAACATATGAGTTAAAGCAGTAAAACATGAGTTAAAGCAGTAAGCAGTAAAACAAAAGCATACTAAGCCATATGTTGCTAGGTCACACCTCTATTGATTTACTGATTTACTGCTTTAAGGTATGTGTTAATAAATATATGAGTTAAAGCAGTAAAACATATGAGTTAAAAACGGTAAAACATGAGTTAAAGCAGTAAAACATGAGTTAAAGCAGTAGAAACAGTAAAACAAAAGCATGCTAATCCCTTAGGTGTTAGGGTCACACCTCTATTAGTTTGATTTACTGCTTTAAGGTATGTAAAAAAGCAAATTTTTTAATAAAATTTCGTACAGTTGTAGTAAATAAAATGTTTATATATATCAGACACTTTGGCTTTTTCTTCTTACATACAATTTTTAAAAATTTATAAGTAAAAAGTATTAAGTAAAAATAATGATAGGTCTGTAATGAGTTACAGTTTAGGTTCGCGAAAATGTTTTTAATAAAAATGTTTAAGTATGAAATAAAAATGAATGACTCATAGTATATTTGAAAGAAATTCTTTGAAATGTTTTTAAGTATGAGAATAAAAATGAATGACTCATAGTATATATATATATATATATATAATATAATAATAATAAATATATATATATATATATATATATATATATATAACAACATATATATATATATATAATAATAATATATAATATATATATATATATATATATATATATATATAATATAACAATAATATATATATATATATATATATATATATATATATATATATATATATATATATTTCTTTCGAGCGGAAATATTTCGCCTGCGAGCGCACGCGGCGTCATTCGCGCGGAATATTGCGCCTGCGGGCGCACGGCGGGGCAGGTACGCGGAAATATTGCGAATGCGGGCGCACGCGGCGGGCGGGTACGCGGAAAAATTGCGCCTGCGGGTGCGGGTTCGTGGGACTTCACGCGGAGAGATCATGCTGCGTCCAGGTGATCAGCTTATAACATAGGTTAGACATTAATATTAACTCTGTTCTACGATGTGGGGTAGAGATGAGCCATCAAAGATGATTTCATCAAAGATGAATCATCAATATAGATGGTCTCAAAGATGACGGCATCAAAGATGACGTCATCAAAGATGAACCTTCAAAGTTGAGGCATCAATGCTGAGGCATTTATGATGGAGCATCAAAGTTGGGGCATCAATGCTGAGGCATTTATGCTGAGACATCAATGCTGAGGCATTAATGTTGAGGCATCAAAATATCGAGTGTGTGAGTGTAAGTGTAAGTGCATCTGCGTGTGGGTGTGAGTGTAAGTGTATATGGTTTAATGTAAGTGTCTCAAATGTGTAGCTCTTTAGATATATATTCAGTCATGCTATAAGTGTTAGAAAAAACTAACTCTTAGTAGGAAGCATCCTATCAGGTTGTAATATACACCAATCGATTCCTCATACCTTATAACCTAGGGGTAGACCACACATATTAGGGCTATTCTAGGCTCAGGAGGCTAGAAAAAGGCTTGAAAAAAGTGGCACTCAGTTGGCACTATGTGGCACTCACTTGGCACTATGTGGTACTCACTTGGCACTCTTGGCACTCACTTGGCACTTATTGGCACTCATTGGCACTCACTTGGCACTCGCCTGGCCATCTGGCACTCATCTAATACTCTTAGAACACTAATAGAGGAACATCACTAGATACTTCTTACGGTGGTTGGGAACCATCAAAGCCATCAAGTTATCGTGGGTCAAAAGAATTGACCCATGGTATATGGCAAGGTCAAGACCGAAAAATATCATGATCAAACAAGGTTAAGACATCAAGAAAGATGTCCCTAAAGGAAGGATAAAAAATTACCGTGGGTCAGAATTGACCCATGGTATATGGTAAGGTTAAAACCGAAATATCATGGTCAAACAAGGTAAGACATCAAAAAATAGGGCTAAGCACCTAAAGGACCCAAAATTACCGTGGGCCAAAAATGACCCATGGTATATGGCAAGGTCAAGGCCGAAGAAATATCATGGTCAAACAAGGTAAAGACATCAAAAAAAAAATAGGGCTAGCCCCTAAAGGAAGATAAAAATTACCGTCAAAAATGACCCATGGAATACCAAAGGGTTGATCGAAAATTAGGGTGGGTCAAGAATTGACCCATGGAGGAGACCAAAGAGGTGGCAAAAGATTACCGTGGGCCAAAATTGACCCATGGAGGAGACCAAGGGTAGCCAAAAATTACCGTGGGTCAAAATTGACCCATGGAAGACAAAAGGGTTGGGCCAAAAAAAATTAACGTGGGCTAAAAATGACCCGCGGA
>JABUQX010121283.1:7500-17500 GCA_015478945.1 Trachelipus rathkii
GTGTAATAGTTATCCAAAGTCTCAAAGCTAACCTCATTCAAATATAATACATATTTGTGACTTTAACATTGCTAAACATAAACAATTTCAGTGATAAAAGATAATAAATAAAACAAACATGGAAGGTAGTACTTCAAATGCAAGCATATCTAATTATATCCGAAGACATAAGACATACAAACATTTGAATGTATAAAAATACATAATGCTTTAAATAATCTTGATTAATATATCACACATTGGTTTAGCGGAGAATGTCACTGGACACGTCTTGGTTTCGGCGGAAGTCTGCTCTGTTGGCACTGGTCCAATTGAATGGTTGAATAAAGGCAGGTCCAGTCAGTAAAAGGAAACTACAATGCCGTCTTGATTCCAACAACGCATCTGTGCATGTTTTTAAAGCTTGGTGACGTCTGAAGGGGCGCCAATACCAGCATCTACTACTTTACGGGAACCTTACTTTTTATAATTATTTTAGGCAACATTGATCAATTGGTGAATAGTACCGTGTGTCCATTATATGGCGTTTAATGTTTACTCGCCAATTGCGCTGCCAATACTGCTTCCTAGGCATTTCTGGCACCGAATGTATTGGGTAATAAAGAAACATTGGGCTGTTGCAAGGAATAAATTGTCTGAATTCTTAGACAACTTTCTTTTTAAAGCCATAGTTATTTGATACAGAAGGAAACGTAATAAAAATGGGAGATGGCACGGGCCATTTATAATTCGAAAAAGGAATCTGGGTTATAGTGAATCCAAAAATGAGTTTCTGACCATAATCCAAAATTAAAAATTATCGATAATGTTCGCTTGAGTCATCTTTTTGGAGTGATCTGATTTGGAAGTTTTAGTATTATTGTTTTTTCTTTTTCTTCATTTTGATTGTTTTCCTTTGGTTATCAGAAGGCGCTGATTGAAGTTCTGGGTGTTTTTCTCCGGGTTCACCAATTATATAGGGCAAAACTTGCTAAGTTGGTGGCTTCTTTTGAGCAAGTCCCTATATAAGATAATGATGGGGTTTAAAAATCCATATTTTAAATGAGGTATTTATTCAACATAAGTAAAGAAGTACCCTTCTGTTGAGATACTCTCTCTCTATTCTTGAGAAGTCTTGCGCTTATCCGATTGTTTACCTCCCTTTCTCGGCGACTTTCGTTCCTGAGTTTTGCGAGTCAAAGATTTGGCTTCTCGGTGACTTAGCCGGCTGTTTACCTCCCTAGCTGAGATTAGAATTTCTTGGGTGGCTTATTTTCGGGCGATTGAGTTTCGGAGAGAAATAGTGAGTTTAGTATGTATGAATTTTGTGAGTGAGTATCTCGACAAGCGGGTTTATATATTATTTCATTTCGACTTATGCCAAAATTTTAGCATAAGTTCGAACATAAATGAAAATATTTTTGCAAATAGATATAATGGAGTACTACACACACACACACACACACACACACACACACATATATATATATATATATATATATATATATATATATATATATATATATATATATATATATATATATAGATAACTCTATATCTCTCTATATCTTATATATATATATATGTATATATGTTTATATATATAATAATATATATATATAATAATATATATATATATATATATATATATATATGTAATATATATATATATATATAATGTATATATATAATAATATATATATGTAATATATATATATATATATATGTAATAATATAATATATATATATATATATATATAACTATATAGTATATATAAATATATAATATATATATATATATATATATATATATATATATATATATATATATATATATATATATATATATATATATATATTTATTTTTTTAATATAAAAAATATATATAATAATATATATATAAAGAAATAGAGAGATATATATATTTATACAATAATAATATATATAATAATATATATATATATATATATATATAATAATAATATAATATATATATATATATATATATATATATATATATATATATATATATATATATATATATATATATGCTCTTTCCTTTATTAGCTAAGAAAATAAAAATGAAATAATTCTGAAATTATTTGGAACAACAAAAAGTGAAATTAGTTATTTTCTTTATTAAGAAATTACTTTTTATATCACTGAAGTATTATTAATATTTAATAGATTTCAAAATTTATTATTTTTATTTCACTGGAATAGTAATTAGTTCGCATAAATTCTTTATTCTATTCCTAACTTTTCACAAATAAATGTACTTTTGACCACATTTTTTCTTAATTATGATTTTAGATTATAATTTCCCTGTTGTTTGCCTGAGGCAAGTGTAAACCTGCCCTAATCCGACATGTCGTTCACAATTGGGTAGGGCATGCCGAATTTCCAAAATTACAACAATGAGAGTCTCTTCTTGCTTAACCAATCCAAAAAATGTCTGACACCTTGTTTATATTAATACAGCGTTTTTTTAAGACCTAATTGCTTTTCTTATAGGTTATTGGGCACAATCCTTGCTTATGTATGATATTATTACACGCACACTGTATATGTGGCTACTTACACAATTTCTGATAGTAAAAAGTAGACTACAGTACATTTTGATAATTCTGGCTGCCAATCAGAGTTTGAAAAGAAGCACCCAATTTTCAAAGACTGATCTCACATGAACGACCAGTTACAAAAATTGTATTATCGTGGATGGAAAGAGAAAGACAGTTATTACTATAGTAAAAGGGGAAATTTACAATATATAATTTATTTCAGTATAGTAAAAGGGGAAATTTACAATATATAATTTATTTCACTGTATTTAATAACTATATGTGTAAAATATATCCTGGTATTTTACGTTATTAAAATCAAAATGTCTTAAGACCTGAAACAGAATATTTATCAATTATTTTAAATTTGACTTTTAGTTTTCTGCTTCTATCTCTTTTTTAAATTACTTTCTTCTCTTCCTTCTTCTTCTTCTCATAATACGTCAAAAAAGTTATTATAAATTCGCACGTTTCTTAAATTTTATTAGTGTGATTGGCCATTCTTTAATATGCAAATAGTATTTCTATTAAATTTTATCACCCGAAATTGGCCAATATATCTTTTAGGTAATTTTCCTACATTAAATTGCTTCAACATGTTTAATAAGCAAAATTTTACTTGATGAAGATTCTTAAGTACAAGATGTTTGTATTCTTACTATTAGTATTTGGCACTAAAGATTTGACAAGAAGAACTGTCATCTTATCTATATATCTATTATAGTTCATTGGCGTGTCAGGTACGATAGGATTCACTAGTCACCTGGCACTGTGATACTTTGGGTAAACATTAAGTGTTTACGATAAAGCCTGTCGAAACAGTTAATATTAAATCAATATATTAAGTAGTTTTAATTTGTATTCTACGAATAATATTAGTAACGAAAATTTTTCTTTAATACTAGTAGATAAAGAAATATTTTATATTTACGAATAATTTATTTATGAGTTTTTGGTTCAAAAAGCAAAAGATACATTTAATATAACTTATTTAATAATATATTCTTTCTAGTTATGTTACCTCAGATTTCCTCGATTGTTATATCCCTTTTTATTTGGTTATTATTAATTATTTATTTATTTTATGAATAAATTTACTTTACGGTAAAATTATTATTTTTATTAACTCAAATTTTATTTTATAATTGGGATTATTAATTTACATTTAATTAATCTGGTTATCTTATTTTGGGATAAGAGCAATTTATTTTCGCATTTATTTAAATATGTATTATTATAATAATTAATAATTGGTCTTGTCAATAGTCTCATCATAAACTCTAGCGAATTAATCATCATTACATTGACTTTTTATGAAATTTTAGATTATCTACTTATTTAATTATTAATTTAGTATTATATAATTTACTTTAATTATTATAAATATTTTCTATATTTATACTTACGAGTATAAATGATATTATTATTCTTTATTAAATAAATTCTTATAGCTATTAAATATCAATTTATTTTTATTTATATTCCTATAAATTTTTCATACTTATTTTAATTTTTATTTTTTTATCTTATTTTTTATTCATTATTTTATTATTTTTTTATGCTTATTACCGATAAATTTATTATTACCTTTAAGTTATTACACTATTATTTATATATTTATTTATTATGTATTATTATCTATTATTAATTAATTCATTATATTTATGTAATCATATTATATTCATATTTATTTATTTGATTATTATCTAGGTTCCTTTATTTAATTTCCTTTTCTTTTATTAATGATTTAATAATTAATTAATATATTATTAATTAATGTTTTAATTAATGTCTTAATATCAGAAATGTCTTAGTCTCTTATAATAAATGACTTAATTATGTTATTATTTATTGAAATTATTATTAATTATAAATAATCATATGATATTATAAAGATGGTAACGCAAAAACATAAATGTAATATATATAATATAGTTAGTAAATAGTACCTCGTTTTTTAGTTGATTCTATTAATCCATTAATCCAGTTCGCTCGTGAAAAGGTGGGGTAACCAAAAGATAATTTAAATATTCTTAACGGGTTTCAGGTGGTTCTGAGTTTTTTGTCCTAATTCAATCCACTGGGGGTAAGTATATGAGACGTAAATAATATACAAAAATAAATTAATAATAAAATAGATGAAAATATATAATTAATTGAATTAAATAAAGAATATATAATAATAATATAAAATAAAAGTGAATAGAATAATAAAATAATATTATAATAATAATAATTATTATTATAAAGTGAAGAAGAAGAGAAAAAGAAAAGAAAAAGAAAAGATATAACAAATAGGAAAAAAGAAAAGGAAAAGAAATAAGACACGAAAGGAAAGAAAGATAAAGAATCGAAATAGCCAATAAAGCCCTAAAACAGTATAGTTAATAATGACCGTTTGTTATGTACCGGTATTCCCTGACTGTTTGAAAAGAAACCTATTTTATTAATATGCCGTTAATGTCTAGAAATTTATTGTTTTTGCCCCAAACAAACCGTAGTGTGAGAATATAAACCAGCCTTTTATAAGGAGGCAAAAACCATTTATAATGTATGGTAATTAAATCTCAGCCGTTAATACTAATATCTTAATTAGGCGACCTCTTCTCCTCCATGTCATGTGTGGTCATGGTGTCCCCTTAGAGGTGTAACAAATGAGCGGTGAGAGTTGAAATGTTTTTCTGAGCCATAGTTGCCAATTTATTTTTATTAAGTAACTGATGAACTAGTTAGATATATATATAGTTTTATAATAAATATAATAATATATCTAAAATATATATATATATAGTGGTATATATATATTTATATTATAAAATATATATAGATATATAGTATATATATAAATATTATATAATTATATATATTATGTATATAGACTTAAAATGGTGTTAGAATGATACCAAGTTGTCATTTCTGGGCTAAGTCTAAACTTGAGTAAAATGCTTTATCTCTGTGCCATAGTTATGATATTAGGGCACGGAAGAATTGGCTGGTGCCTTTGCTTTAGTCTGCGCGTTTTAAAAATGTTGCAAGAACCTATGCACCTATAGAGAAGTTGCGTTAAAAGAAGTGTGCCTTGAATGCGTATAGGTTGCTATGCGATAACTAATACTGCAATGCCCCGATCGATATTATATTACTAGTATTATAATTATATAATATTATATTGATATACAATATATATATTATATATATATATATATACTTATATAATAAAATGTATTAATGATTAATATTATATATATATATAAAGTAAATATATAATATATCTATATATCTATATATAATATAATATTTATATATAATATAATATAATATATATAATCTATATTATTATTAAATATATATATAATATAGATAGATATATAAGTATATTATACTATATATATTATAATTATAATATATAATATTATATTATATGATGGATGCATGCAGATGGCATTTTTCGGCATGCCGCGGATGCTGGCATTGCGGAGTCTGCTTTAACATCCGAGGCGATGCGGGTAATTGGCGGATGTTGGATAATAGGTGTATATAGTATATATATATATATTATATATATATATATATATAGTATATAAATATATATATATATGAATATATTATATATATAACATATATAGTATATAAATATATCTATAATAAGATCAGTTTTGCCCTTCAAACAGAGATATAATTGTATCAGGTATTTTGTTGTGCTGGACGAGACCCAACTCAATGCACCCACCAATCTCTTCGCTATCTCCACCTTAATGGAAGAATTGATACAATGGATTATATACTTTCTGCGCTAGTATGAATTCAAACATAGGAAGGTTGCGCTTGAAAAACATCCATTTGTTCCGGGCCTGTCTGCTGAGAGTCCTTTTCCTACTTTTTCATCATGGATATTAGTGTCCAGCATTGCTAAATACCTCCTCTTCACGGCTTTGGAATTTATCATTAGTTGGTAGACAGGCCAAAGTATTCTTCATGGCAATATCTACTCAATCGAGTGGTAGACATTTCGCACTCTCCGACCGAGCCTGATAAGATCATCAATTGTCATCTAGTCGTTTTCTTGGTGATAGTTTCTAATCAATCTGTACTACAAGCTTTGGTTAATGCGTAGGGTTCTTCATCTATCTATGAAGCTGGAAGAAATTATTCCGGGCGAATCGCTATTATCCGACTTGTTTCGTGTAGAAGTTTTTGGTTTGTAGATTCGCTTCCTTCTTTAAATGGGTAAGCTGGATTATTAGGAATCGAATGAATGTTTTTTTCAATCTTGCAACAACAGACTGGCCGTTTTAATTGTTTTTAATTTATGTTTACAAAAAAAAATACTTGTATTTAATAACGTAAATCTAAGATCCTTTGCAGTAGTATGAAGGTCATTAATGCTTCCAAGAACCAGGAGCGTGTGTATAGCTGCGTAAGCTGGTTTATCCTGTAGGAAGTAATTTTGAATACAGTCATCAAATTTTCATTTGAAGATGGTTTCAAATGCTTCTTAGCGTTGAGATAATGTATTACATCGGACAGAAGCGTAGAGTCAGCTTTGTTGTGTTTCCCTAGGACCTCATGTGATCTGAGCTGGTTGACAGGTCAAATATTATGACTCATGCTGTGAGGATCCATGAGTCATCTTTACACACAGGTTGAGTTCGAGTCACAGCCTCATCTTAACAGTTTGCATCAGTTGCGAATCTTAGGTATTTGTATTATAAAATTTTTTATCAAATCTCGATAATTAAACTATCCTCGCGCAACAGCCGCAGGGCAAAGCGCGGATGCGGATGCCTGATGCGGATCTTTAATAATGTGCGGATTGCTCCGCATGGCATCCACATATAATTATTTATATTATAAGATATAGTATATATATAGTATGTATAGTATTAATATATATATGATATGTATCTTAATATTATATATATATATATATAGTAGTATAGATTGATATATATATAGTTATTATTTATAATATAATATAATATATAAATATATATAACTAATATTATATAGTAATATATATATACATATATATATATACATATATTATAATATATATATAATATTAAGTATATATAGAATATAGTATATATTATAGTATATATATATATATATATATTTATATTATAATATTATATATATAGTGTTATATAGTAAAGGTTTTTAGTCTCGTTCAATAAATCAATATCCCGACTGGACGCTCGTAGAAATTCAGAACGTTAGACAATACGTTTTGTCTTGTACATAAAGTCTTATGCGTAAAATAATGACATTGTTAGCTTGAACTTGAAAATCTTTCACACGAGATATAGAGAGGTTGTTCTATAGAGCGCGAAATAGCGTAGTCCATATGAGTAGATACACATGACAATTCTACCATTCCGTTAACTTTTGTTGGCAGCCGATTTCTCTCTCTTCGTTCTCTCTCTCCTCTCTCCTCTCCACCATCAACTTATTATAGATAGTATAACTATATATATATATATATTAATTATAAGAATGATATATTTATATTAATATTATTATATATATGAAGTATCCATATATATATAATATATGATATATAATTCAATATCTGATTTGTCGCAAGTTTAAAAACTTTTTCTAATATCTACCATTCTAGAGTCATAGTATAATTGATTTTATGGGTATTTTATTGTTTTTCTTTCATTTACACTTAAACTTATGAAGCATTTTTCTTATAAATATGCATATCTACTAAACAAAATTATAATCTAAACCATCTAGATGGGGGCGCTCTTAGCGCTCGTATGTTCATAGACTGAAAGAATTCTTCTATTGGTGATAAAACAATATTAAAAGGATATTTAACACGGGATAGTTTGTATATTTATATGCAATAGGAATTGCATTTCGTAGCACTCTACGATATGTCAGAGATCAGAAATAAAGTATATCGATGGTTCTATATCTAGGAAAAGGTATCAATATATTGATATATGATGGTTTATTATATTAATATAAATATTATATTTATATATAATATATATATATAACTATATTTAGTATATATAGGATATATATATACTATATATTGTATATATTGTATATATAGTGTATATTGTAAGATTATATTGTATGATGTATATATTTTATAGATTCTTTCAGATATAGGTGATCTTGACTTCTGGTGCGTTGGGAAAGGATGGTGGTAGAAACAGCAGGAAATTGAAGAATAATAAGATAGGAGACAATGCGAAAGAGGAGTAAAATAAGAGGAATCTAAAGAGGAATCGTGATAACGCGAGCCGAACGGTTCCGATAGATCTACATGCTATACTTAGTTTTCTATTTTATCCTATGGGTATAACCCTCTTCCCAAAAGGAATCTTTTGGATTTAGGAAAGAAAGAAATCAAAATAGTTGAGATTGGGAAGAGGATCCAACATTCAAGAGAGAGGAACTTTGTGAAAATAAATACCTTCGTCTTTTTTTTTTATTTGTGAAATTATAAATTTATTAAATCAATAAAAACATATTAATAATAAACCAATTTATTGCTGTAGTTTTGCTGATATTTATGTGATAGTTAAAATTTTCTACTTTGCTTGGTCTTTAATAAAGAAATTACTTACATCAGCCGCACATAGGGTCCGTCTCTTGAAATTGATAATATATAGAGGGCTTGTTGTGTTGGTATGAAAACCCGTACATTCCAGAATCATCTACGTCTCAAAAGCGCGACGCGCTCTATTAACGGCTTTTCTTGAGGATGGGAACATTCCCTCAACAGTTTTTCTGTAATCTCTCATGGAACAGTGCGATGCAGGAATTCACAGCTAAGTTGGACTGTAGCCTGACACTGACTTGACCTCCCAGATTTATGGGAATGCGCTCTATGTATAAGGGTGTGGGTATATAAAGAGTGTACTTATTGATAGTTTAGATTATATATAGTATAGTTATATTGTATTATATTATATTTGGGTAGTGAGTTAGTTTAGTTATTAGAAGAGCTATATGTAGTATTATAGCATATATATATTATTAATTAATATGGATTGATGATGATATGATGATATATATATATAGTATATATATATGAGGTATTATTTATATATATAGTAGTAGTATATAGGTATATATATATATATATATATATAATAATTAATAAGTATACGGTATATATATATATATATAGTATAGGATATATATTAATTAGTATATATATATATATATATATATATTTATAATGATATTAAATAAATTTATTAATCTAACCACTGTATTACGTACCTCGTTGCACTCTATTGTTCATAGACATATTCTTTCTATTGTGTGATAAGAAATATTTACTAAAGGTATTTACTACCATCATCGGGCTTTAACAAGGGGAATAGTTTATATTTATACATTGCGAATTATTGAATTATTTTTGCGTAATCAGTTACGAGAATTCTGAGAATAAGCCTAATGCTATAATATATCAAAAAGTACGCTAG
>JABUQX010121284.1:0-17500 GCA_015478945.1 Trachelipus rathkii
GAGAGAGAATTAAATTTCAGGTAGTAATAACCCCGGTTTGGCTGATTTTGGCGTCTGCTTAAATTGGCCGGGTTGGCCGGTTGGCCGCTCCGGTCGTTCCTATAATGTGATAGCACTATTTGAATATACACAATCAGGCTATTATATTTGTGTTAAAAGATGGGCCTATGGGTTGTATAAAATGAAGATCTAATTGCCATGCAAAATTTTTTCTCATAAGTAAATTACGTAATTTACTGGTTCCTGGACTGGAACCAGAAAAAAACTTTTTTGTAATTCCGGTAACACCTCTAATGCTTTGAAATTGGGATTTCCTAATAATCAACAAATTGCCAATTTAAGGGAAAGTCAATTTTGTGTCATAACGTGTTGTATATACCTTTATCAGGAGAAAATCTTGCATCTATATCTTCTTTTTTGCCAGGCATTTGAAACCTATACTTTTTAAACTTCTATTTCATAAACACTTTAAACGGAATAAATATGTCATTTATTCAATCCAAGTTGGATTTAAAATTAGATATTTCTGAAAGACCTCTTGAAGCATAATATTTATAGTTATTATATATAACTTATATATATAATATAATATATTATATTATTAATAACTATATATATATTTTATCATTTTATATATTTTATATATAATATTATTTATTATTATATATTATTATATATTATACTTATTATATATATTATTTATATATTATATTTTATATATATTTTTAAATTTAATTATTATAGTATATATAATATAATATATTATATAAGGGGTGAAAAAGGAGGGGTTTGAAAGTAAAACAAAGATAAGAGTAAGGTTATGGTTGTGAGTGAGGACAGTCCTCTGTGTGAAGTATGTTAGATGGTGAGCAGCTGGAAAAAGTGTCTGAGTTTAAATATTTAGGATATATGTTAATGAAAAGGAATTGTTGATGCCATGAGTGGATGTAGAAAAAGTTTGTGAACATGGTCTAGGAAGGTAGCTGGTGCAATTAAATCCTTGGTGGATATAAAGGGACTAAATCTTCAGCATGCTATGGTCTTACATGAGGATATGTTGTTACGTGAGTTAATGAAAGTACGTTGAGATGGCTTGGTTATGTCGAAAGGATGGATGAAAATTCCACAGAACAGAGGTGGTGGAAAAGAAGGATGTAGCAAACTAGCCTGGAGTTACAATGTCGAACACAAAACTCGTGTGCAGATACTGTATCCCCTTGTGCTATGAGGGCGTCCTAAAGGTGGTGGTATGCGTGTGATAAGTTCCCTCAAGCACCGGCCGATGCGGTACCTATATAATAGAGATAAAGCACCAACATCGTGCCGCAAAGATAGAGGGTCAAGTGAGCTGGAAAGTACATTACAGTTTATAAGCCAGTTTTGGCCATTTGACCCTGTCCAAAAGCCAGAGGCCACCCCCCCCCCCCCCAGATATGAGAGCAGTACTCCATACATGGGCGGATGAGAAGAGGAAAAAAAGTCTTGCAGGCTAAACAGAACTTCGTTTCTTTGAGGCTGCCCTAAGCAACCGTCGTGATGTTGAGAGGTTTCTAAGACATTTTTTTGTTTTATGTTAAAGGTCAAGGAGTTTTATTGTCCATACAGGAGAGAACAAGAGAGCCGTTCGAAGAGAGAGAGGAAAGTTTAGGTTGTTTTGGAGAATCAGAAATTTGTAGAACTTGGGTATTTAAATTAATTGAATTTCACATAGGGTTGAGACGACCCTCATCTGATTCATAAATCCAGATCAAGAAGAGAAGAATTGGAAAATTAAGAAGAGAGGCAATTCAATGAAGTATACAAGAGGGAAGCAGAAATTGAAACGAGTTGATAGAAAGCGAAGGTTCGATGTCATTGGCAGATGAGTGGAGTAGAAGAATGCAGGTGAGAATATTCATTAATGAAAAGTAGTGAAATTAAGTAGGTAGATAAGACAGAACCGTATGAGGAACACTCACTATTGAACAGAAAAAGAGAAGTCACCCCATAAACAACAGCCGACATTTAGCAATTTGAAAGAAAGCTAGACATAAATAAGCAAAGAGGAGGAATACCAAAGTAGGGAAGCTTGGAGAGCAGTGATGTGTGCCATACTCAGTCAAAGGCTTTTATGTGTCAAGCGCCACCACACAAGTCTCCCCGTAATCCTAAAGAGCAAAAACCATAATATTGGTTAGATAGGAAAATATATCGCCAGTAGATACCTTGACGCCGATAAGCCCGGACTGGTGATCGGATGAGTTTCCAGAATTGAATCATAAGAAGTGAAGTTCAGAAGGCAGTTTCAAAGATCTTAGAAAACAAGTGAGAGCTTTTTTCAGAATAGGTTGGACATGTGCGAGCTTCCAACACTAAGGAAAAGTGCTAGTATTGAGACAGTGAGTATAGTTGAACGAGGGGTGGGAAAAGCATGGATGCTCACTTCCTCAAAACTCGCTGAGGAATGCTATCCTGGCCACCCACCTTCCTAACATTCACCGATTTCAGGGGCCCATGCACTTAATCAAATGTTAACATTTTCTGAGAGTAGAGAAGTGAGTAGGAAGAGATGCCAGAGTCATTCCCGGGTTGAGTAAGAGGAAAATAGGAGGAACCAAAGAGATTGGCCTTTTCAGTTGGAGAATTAACAACAGAATCATCAGATCGATATGAGGATGAAAACACAACAGCAACAGCACCAACAACATGAAAAACAGCAATAGAAGGACTAAAAAGAACAAAATAACAACACAAATAATCAACAAATATAATATCAGGAACTTAAACAACAACAGAAATACAAGTGTAAAATACAACAGCAACAGCACCAACAGGAAAAACAGCAAGAGAAGGACTAAAAAGACAAAATATATAACAACACAAACAACAAGAGCAGAAATAACCAACAAAAAATTATTTAGAAATTTATAATAAACAATAGATATGACAACACAGGAAAAATAAGTACATGAACAATTAATAAGATAAACAATAACAACAAATAAATACAAGTACCAAATAACAGCAAAATCAAAATTCACCATCCCCTCTAGCCCCCACCCTTTTACCAACCCACCCACCCCAACGACCTTTCCCTCTGACCCGACCTTATTGAAACTAATGCTTTTATATGGTGCTGTTGTCGTCCTACACTTACTTTTAACAATTATTTGTGGTCTTTAAATACAATTTGAACACTGTAACATATGTATTCCTTAGGAGTGCAAAGCAGAGGATTATGATTTGAAACAAAATAGGGTTTATATTTAGAAAATTTTTTTTTTTTTTCTTTCAGAAATTATACTTACTGTACATCAGCATTAATTTAATATTTTTACAGAAATTATACTTAAATCAGTATTAATTCCACATAAATTATTACATCAAAAATACATACCAAATCATCACAAGTTCCAAAACAAAATCAACAACAATTACAAACAACTTCAACACAATATTCACACCAATTGTACACAAAGTACACACAAAATCAATATCTATTCAACACAAAGTCTACATAAAATCTACACCAATCCATAAAAATTAAACACAAAATCCACACCATTAAAATACACAAATTACACAAAATATACACCTAATTAAAATAGAAATCAACCAAAACTTCACATGTAATAAGCATCAATTCCACACAAATTCAACCCAAACTCCACATATAATATGCATCAATTACACACATTATATATATATATATATATATTATATATATAGTATAATATATATATATATTAATATAAATATATTATATATATTATATATATATATATATATTATTATATATATATATTATAATATTTTAAATAATAATATATATTATATATATATATATATATATTATATATATATATATATATATAAAATATATATTAATATATATATATATATATATATATATATATTATATTTATATATATAAATTATATATATATATATATATATATATATATATATTTTCGGAGCATTACTGAACTTTTTTTAAATTCTATCATACAAAAAATAAAAAAAATAAAAAAAATGACAATTTTTTTTCCCCTTTAATTAACTACATAGGGTAGACTTTGGTGGTAATACTGTAGACAGTGGGCCCATTCACATTTTGAACCGAACAATTTCTAAGTTCAATAAAAATTTATAAGTTTCAGAATAAATAAGTAAAGTTAAGTCTTTAAGAAAAATTCTTTAGTTTTTAGAAGAGATTAAAAATTATTCGCGGAAGCTTGCCACTAACCATTTTCTTAAAAACCTAACTTAACTTTTACATTTCTAGAACTTCGAAATTTTTTTGAACTTAGAAAATTTTCAGTCTCAAAATGTGTGGGTCGCTATCTACAGTATTACCGACTTTGGTTTGGTAACCTATATTCATTTTAAGACATTAAGAATATAGAGACAGTAAAAAGCCACATGGGCTATCGAGACTGTCCCAGTCACCCCACTACCCAAACATGCTCATGCACATCACATAAGCACCCTAGTGCCTTGTCTAATTTTGTTTGTAACTACAAGATCCATCCCCAATTGGCTTTAGTCAAAACTAATGATATATTCTAATATGACCCCAAACCATCCCACATGCATTATATAACTAAGTTAGGTCCACACATGCCATCGAAACATTAATAATCTATATACTAAAACCCGCCAATTTGGTCATCAATAAATTATATGATATTCCAACCACATCATAAACGGAACTAATCACTAATTCTTAAATGTTGCCATCGATCACACTCAACCAACCCTCCTCTGCAGACTATTCTCAAAATTTAAAACAACCCTATTACTGAATGCAGCTTATCTTATATTCAATGATTGGCCATGCTTATCTCTTTAATTTTCTATATTAAGGCCCCCTGGTCACCTGTCACATGTTCTACCATAACGAGTCACTCATAGACCTTAACTATTTAGACTAATGATTAAGTATGGTGGATTGAAGTTAAGAAAGAATTGGGATAATTTAAGGACTTTAAGTTGATCCATAATATAATTAGTTTATCATGAATGTGATATCTAGGGCCACAAGTTGCAAGTTAATAAGGAAAATGATTAATAGATTTCCGAAATGGCGATTTACCAAATTTCGAGACATCTTAGTACAAACTGACTGGTATAAAGAGTTTAAAGACCAAATCTGTTTATCATGTTGGGGAAGCTTTTACAATTTTAATGAAGTAGTCAGGTCAGTATGTTTAAAGATAAACTAATTAGGTGGCGAAGAGAAACCTGTTTGGTGGAATAGAGAGATAAAGAGATAAATATATTGAAAGCGCAGATGTTTTAAAATATTCACAGGTAGTAATAGGGAAGATGATTAAATTATAGGAAAAATTCAAAATCGAACTTAAACCAGTCGAATGAAGAAAGGCAAAGAGTTATGAGGTCAGATAATTAATTTGTCAAGGAATAGTAATAAGAACTTGAAAAAAAGTTTTTTTAGCTTTTATAAACAATTTAAAGTAAGAATAGGACAATTGGTCCAATTATGATAAACATCGTGCGCATCCGATAGATGGAGTTGAAAATACAGGTTAATTGCTTATTTGGCTACATGTATTGTACAGAGGAACATGAGCTGAATACTTTCTTTAACTAAATGATTCTGTATCAATGTAACAATTAGCTCAGAATTTGAATTGATGTAAAGTATTATACCGCTTTATTATGATCATATTGTCCGTAATGCTGCAGGCCTGTGTATTATAGAGTTAGAAGATTCTGAAAGAGGTAGTTTTAAGCACTTGCAAGGCACTGTATTTTGATTTAAGCGATATTTTGGTGAGGTACCAGATGGATTGGATAATACAGCATATTTGTGGCTCTATTTAATAAGAAAAAGTAGTTAGCCGAGTCGTTTGGGTAATTAATAGCCATTTAGTTTAACATCTCTATGGTTAGTTAAAGGTTTTCAGGAAAAGTTACTGATTAGGTCATATAGAGAAATTATATTAGAGATTAATTCAGGTATATGTCATGACTCCCAGCATGGTTTCAGACAGGGTAGGTCATGTCAACAAACCTTTTAGAATTTTTAAATGGAATCATATATTGACTGCATTGACCGGAAGATCCAGTTGATATTGTATATTTAGACTTTAGTAAAGCTTTTAATAGGTTCCCACATAAAGCTGATGAAAAAGTTATTGCAATTTGGTATAGGGGGAGTGGTACATGGTTGGATTACTATAAGAGTGGTGCGAAATAGAAAAACAGTGTGTAACAAACTAAAATGTGAATATATAATCATACAATGGTAAATAGGTGGAAAGATGGTCCGCACGTTCATTGCTGGGGCATCTATTGTACCTCATTATTATTATAAATGATTTAGACCCGGGACTAAATGCAAGGTTCTATAGTTGCATTTTGTATGATTAATAAAGTGGCCACTTCATTAGGAATAGTGGAAGGATGCATAAGTAATTCAAAATGAATCTGATAAACTTCTTGGGGGTCAAGATAAAGTGCAATTTGTAATTTAAGTAAGAAAAGTGTAAGGTTCTTCAACAAGGTTACTCAAATAAAAGTTTTTAACTACGATATGATGGGGAGCTTGAGTCTGTGACCAAGAAAAAGATTTATGTGTGATTATAAAGCAGTAATTGAAAAGTAGCTAATCAACGTTTGGAAGCTAAGGAATAAAGCATATAAGATGCTGGGCATTAAAATTCGGCAATGTTGTTTTTATACATAGAGCAAGGAAAGTAATTAAGTAAACTTGTATAAAGCTATTTTAAGGCCAGTAAATAGAGTATTGTGCACAAGTTTGGGACCCTTATTTAAAGAAAGGCTAGATATGCAGAGAGAGTGCAACGTAGAGCAACAAGGATTATATGATTTCTGCGTTTGAGGGTAAGAGCTATGAGGAAAGGCTGAAGGAGGTGTTGGGAAATTTTTCTGTAGAAAGGGCGAATTTCCTCAGAGCGGGAACATGATACAGAACGTCTCAAAATATTTTATACATCTATTGATAACCATAGAGACCACACTAAATTTTCATTAGTAGCATTACGATGAATCATGGTGCACCAGGGCATAATAAGAAAATTAAGAAGAAAGCAGCCATCTTGATATATTAGAAAGCATGCATTCAGTAATAGGGTTTGTTAAATTTTGGAAATAGATAGGCTGCCAGTAGGAGGTGTGTTCGGAGTGTTGACTCTGATTGCATACATTTTAAGAAACGGTTAGATTTCGGTTTATTTGGATGGGGTTGGGTATCATGGGGTGGGAGGGGAGTAGTAGGATGAGGCTGAAGCCCAAATTGGCGGTTTTTAGTTAATAGCAGTTATTGTTAGATGGCATGTTTGACCATAACTTGAGGTGATTAATGCATGTGATGTTGGGTATCTATTTATTATATCATTAGTTTGTTGACGTGAAGCCTTAATGTGGTGAACAATTGACAAGCCCTAGGGTGCTTTTGTGGATTGTGCATGAGCATGTTTGGGTAGTGGGTTGACTGGGGCAGTCTCGATAGGCCCATGGGGTTTTTAACTGTCTCTATTTCCTTATGTTCATGCTCTACTATGAAAAAATTTATTGGTCTCTGTATTATCAAATAGATGTAAATATTTTTGGTTTGACTTGTATTCAGTGTCCCCTCTGAGAAATGTGGCCTTTTCCTACAAGAAAACATTCTACATCCATTCAGCCTCTCTACATAGCTCTTACCACTCATACCTAGAAATCATCTTGTTCTCTACGTTTGCACTCTGCTCTTCCCTAGCATATCTTAAGTCCTTTCTTAAATAAGGGCCCAAACTTGTGCACAATACTTCTATTACTGGCCTACATAGCTATATTACAGTTTACTTATTACTTCTTGCTCTGTAAAAACAACATTGCGATTATTTATGCCCAGCAATGCTTATACGTTTATTTCTATGCTTCCAACACTGATTAGCTACTTTCAAATTGACTGCTTATAAATCACAAACCTAAATCTTTCTTGTCACAGACTCAATGCCAATCCCAATTCCATATCGTAGTTAAAACTTTAATTTGAGTAACCCATAGGTGAAGACCGTTACTACTTTTCTTACTATTAACGAGATTCATTTGCCCCACTTAATCTCCCACCGGCCAAGAAGTTATCAAGATCATTTTGAATCATTTTAGTGCAATGGCGCGTGGGCCACTTTAATTCTGACTGGGGAGTTCGGCCACTTTAAGATCATCTGCAAACTTAGAAACCCTTGCTTTAAGTCCCTGGTCTAAATCATTTATATAAATATGAAGGAACAAGTATTTGGCCCAAGCACTGAATCCCTGTGGGACACCAACATTCTTCACTATTTCCCATTATGATTTATTGCCATTTTAAAACTTGATGATGTTTCTTTTATTTTCGCAACCTCTGAAATATAAAAAAAACATTTACCCTCCATCCTAAAACATTACAAAACTTTTCATCAGCCTTATGTGGGGAACCTTAATCAAAGCTTACTAAAGTCTAATATACATATCATACTGGATCTCCTCGGTTGAAAATGCAGTCTTAAGTATTTTCCATTAAATTCTAAAGGTTTGTCTTGGACATAGCCCGCCCACCCTTCTGAAACCCTTGTCGCTGGGAGTCATACACATAACCTTGTTAATCTCCTAAATATTAATCTCTATATTTTTGACCTTCAATTAACTTTTCACAGAACCTACAACCAGTTAGATGTTAAGCAATACTGACCTATAATTTCCCAATCTTCCTTACTACCTTAACTGAGAAATGGCATATGTTGTGCCTATTATAAGAAAGGTAGTAAGGAAGATTTGGGAAAGTATAGGCCAGTTAGCTTAACATCTCTGGTTGTAAAGGTTCTGGTAAAGTTACTGGAATAGGTCCATATGGATTTTATATTCCTAATGTCCTAATGACTCCCAGCACGGTTTCTGAAAGGGTAGGTCATGTCAGACAAACCTTTTTGAATTTATGGAATACATTACTGACTGCATTGACAGAGGAGATCCAGTTGATATTGTATATTTAGACTTTAGTAAAGCTTTGATAAGGTTCCCCACATAAGGCTGATGAAAAAGTTATTGCAATGTGGTATAGGTGGAGTGGTACATGGTTGGATTAAGGAGTGGTTGCGAAATAGAGGATCTCGAAGTCAGTCAGCCTTTGGACCTGCAGTACAGGTTCGACTGTCCTTCCAGCTGGGGAGGGTTCAGAAGTGCCAATGTAATGTTGAGTTTTCTGAAGGGAAGACAGACTGATGCATTGAAAATTGGAGACTCTATGATACGATACCTAGATAGGACTTTTCAAACTAAAGAAATAAAAAGAAACGATTGGAGAGTATGTTATCCAGGTGCCAGAGTGAGTGATATCGTGTATAGGATAGATAGAGTTGATTCTACAAATGTTGATTCAGAGATGATTGTGCATTGGTTACAAATGATATATGGGCATAAAGGAAGGTCAAAAATTAATAGCAGATTTTATGGATGAATTGATTCAGAAAAGAGAAAGCTCGTGGAAGAAGGGTGCATGAATTTTCCTGGTTTTGCCCTAGGTTAGGGCAGTCATGTGAATGGGAGTACGGGGCTTTAGTGTAAATAAATGTTAGGAAATTATGGTTTTTTCAGAAAATATTTGGTTTTTGGATTTGTGGAGAGAATTTCTGGGATAAGAGATCTTTTTGGCAGCAGATGGAGTTCACTTGAGTCGTAAAGCGTGTTGAGCTTTTCAATACCAGTTTGGAGACTTGTTTAGCAAAACTAGGTAAAGTTGGGGTGGTGGGCTAAATCTGGATACAAATAATAGCCAATGGTAACTGTAATAGTGGGGAGATATATAAAACTATGTTGTTTCAGGTTTATAATGATGATCAGGCAATAAAATAACAGCATTTTCGAGTATCAAATATTTTTACACAAATCTTATAGCCTTAGAAATAAAAAAGATGAGCCGATTAGTTATTCCATAAATGAGAATCTAGACATTATTTGCATAACTGAGGCATGGGTTAATGAAGAATTATATGGAGACTCCTTTCAGGCATATGAAATAGAGGGATATTCACTTTATTTATACCAGCGTAGAGGAAAGAAGGGTGGTGGGGTGGCGCTTTATGTTTAAAGCAATATTCAATCTGTACTAATGACTGACTTTAAATTAATCATGATATTGAATCCGTGTGGGTAGATATCCTTCAATATACAAAAATCAATAGAAAATACTTTGATTTTTCATACCATATGGCCAGATCCAGAATAGATCTGAAATTGTGAAGAAATTGAGACAGCATATGCCACAGTAATGAAAAAAGGTATAGTCATTAATGGTGATTTTAATTTTCCTGGCATTCATTGGGAATTCTTGTCTAATATGACCGAGTGTTCTGCATTCATAAAATTGTATCTAGATACTTTTTGATCCAGAATGTCCAAAACCCACAAGATACGATGCATTATTAGACTTAATATTAACTAATGAATGAAAGTTTGGTGGAATGAGTTTAGAGTTGAGGAGAATTTAGGAAATAGGTGACAATAATATAATTAGATTTAAATATGAATGTGATATCTGGGCCCAATTGCAGTTAATAAGGAAAAGATCATAGATTTTCCGAAAATGGCGATTTTACCAATTTCGATAAAAAAAGACATGCTTAGTATAAGCTGACTGGGTATACAAGAGTTCAAAGACTAAAACTGTTTTATCATGTGGATAGCATTTTTAAAACAAATTAATATATTCAGACAGTAATGTTTTAAAGATAAACCCATTAGGGTGGCGAAGAGAAAAACCTGTTTGTGGAATAGAGAGATAAGAGAGAAAATTAATGAAAAGAGCAGATGTTTTAAAATATTCAATGGTAGTAATAGGGAAGAGATTTAGAAAAATTAAATAGAAAAATAGAAATGAACTTAACCAAGTCCAATAAGAAAGGCAAAAGAGAGAGCCAGAAAATTAATTTAGCAAGGAATAGTTAATAAGAACCTGAAGAAGTTTTTAAGCTTTTATAAATTTAAAAAAGTAAAGAATAGGACAATTGGTTCCATTAAAATTGATGAAAATTTAGTAAATTCAGATAAGGAGTTGGTCCACATATTTTCAATGCTGATTTTGCTTCAGTGTTTACAGAGGAAACGATTAGATAAATAGTTCAGAGACTATAGGTCTTGTAATGCATGTAACAAATGACTTACAGAATTTGAATTTTATGTAACGATATTAAACGTTTATTAGATCATAATTGATCCAAGTAAAGCTGCAAGGCCCTGATGGTAAGTGTTGTAAGATTCTGCAGGAGTAGTTTAAGCATTGCAAGGCACTGATTTGATTTTTAAGCGATCTATAACATTTTGGTGAGGTCCAGATGACTGGAAAACAGCATATGTTGGCTATTTATAAGAAAGGTAGTAAGGAAGATTTGGGAAATTATAGGCCAGTTAGCTTAACATCTCCTGGTTGTAGAAAGGTTCTGGAAAAAGTTACCTGAAAAGTGATATGAATACATACTTAGAAATACAACACGTTATTTAAATGACTCCCAGCATGGTTTCCAAACAGGGTAGGTCATGTCAGACAATAGGGTTGTTATTATGGAATACATTACTGACTGCATGACCGAGGAGATCCATTTGATATTGTATATTTAGACTTTATAAAAGCTTTGATAAGGTCCGCCATCTAGTGTTGATGCCATACATGCCAATGTGGTATAGGTGGAGTGGTAGCGTCGGGCGGTGACCAGGCCCGCCTCTTTAGGAGGGGTGATCGTCCACTCTAAAATAAAATTCATAATGAAACAAAAAATAAAAATTTCTGATCAGTTGCAAGCACCGTTTGTATCTATGCCAAACGATTTAGATGAATTTGAATTCTGGAAAGTGATGTGTCTTTTAAAAAAATGTTAAAATTAGGGTACAAAATTTCCTTCAATAGAATTTCACTTTTGAAAAATGTGAGTTTTTAACTCGTATAAAATGGAAAATGTTGTGGACATCATTAATTATTTTCAGTGGATACACCTCGAGTATGTTAGCTTTAAAACCTGGCAAAGTAAATTTTTTTTACCCAAGCAGTATTAGTGGCAAAAAAAACGGGGCCTAAACTTGGTCCGAATCACCCCGCCGTAAAATTGATTGAGGGGTGGCTCGGACCACCATTTGTTTTTCGATTTTACGGATTATTATTGATATTTCAATTTCGTAAAAATAATTTTAAATATAAAAAAGAGTTACTTATATTAAGTGAAAATTTTTTAAAAAAATGAATTTTAGTAAAAAAAACGAGTTCCAAAAAGTTGTCAAAATTTTTGGCGGAGAGGGGTGATTCGGACCACCTTATTTATATTACCTATTTTCTTTGGCAACATTGGCATATTTGATGATTTTTTACGAATTTTAATAATGATAAATAATTATTATATAAGTACAAAATTAAAATTAAAATTGAAAATTATACGTAAAAGACGAATTTAAAACAGAATGGTCCGAGTCACCCTCAATGGTGGTCCGCTTCCCCCCTCCACGGTCGGTTTTAATTCTTAATTCAAACTTTTAATAAAACTTTATTATTAGAATTTTAGCATTAATTATTTTTTTTGTGTGCTTAATACCTACTATTTCGTGATTACAAAAAAAAAAAAATTCCCAAAAAGTGGCATTAGGGGAGAGTCGGAGACCAAGGGTTATACCTAAAGTGGTCCACGTCACCCCGCCGACGCTATATGTTGGATTAAAGATTGGTTGCGAAATAGAAAACAGTGTGTACAACTAAATGGAATAAATCATCATGGGGAAATAGTGAAGAGGTGTCCCACAGGGTTCATTGCTGGGGCCACTAATGTGTTCCTCAGTATATATAAATTGATTTTGACCAGGACTTAAATCAAGGTTTCTAAGTTGCAGATGATACCAAAGTGGCACCTCAGTTTGGAATAGTGAAGGATGCATAAGATTCAAAATGATCTTGATAAACTCTTGGGTGGGCAGATAAGGAATGTATTTTAATTATTTAGAATGGATATTTTACATAGGTTACTCAATGAAAGATTTAACTACGAAATGAATAGGGATTGGATCGAGTCTGTGAACCAAAAAAAAAAATTTGGGTGATTAAAGCAGTATTTGAAAGTAGCTATATCAATGTTGGAAGCTAGAATAAAGCCTAAATAAGATGCTGGCATAATAAATCGCAAGTTGTTTATACAAGAGCAAGGAAGTATAAGTAAACTGTATAATAGCTTATGTTAGGCCAGTAATATAGTATGTGCACAAGATTCGGCCCCTTATTTAAGAAAGCCTAGATATGCTAGAGAGTAGTCAACGTAGAGCAACATAGATGATTTCTGGTTTGAGGGTATGAGCTATGAAAAGCTGATGGAGATAGAACGTTTACTTAGAAAGGCGATTTCTCAGAGGGTACATATAGCAAATCTTCAAAATGTTCACAACTATTGATAACATACGAGACCAATAAATTTTTCATAGTAAACCACGAATGGGAGAACAATGTAAACCACCTAAATAAAAAATAAAGAAATTAAGAAAGAAAGCAATGCCATCTTGATAAAGAAAGCATGCTTCAGTAATAGGGTTGTTAAATTTTGAATAGTCTGCCAGAGGAGGTTGTTTTGAGTGTGACTCGATTGCAATGCAATTTAAGAAAACGTTAGAATTCGTTTAATGAGGGTATGGGTTCAATATAATATAATTTGACGAAGCCAAATTGGCGGTGTTAGTTATAGCAGTTATTGTTAGCATGCATGTGACCATACTAGTATTAATGCAAGTGGAGGTTTGGGTATCACAATTTTATAATCATAGTTTTACTAAGCCAATTGGTGGTTTGTAAGTTACATAACAAATTAGACCAAGCCCTGGGTGCTTTGTGATTTGCATGAGCATGTTTGGTAGTGGGTTGACTGGGGACAGTCCGATAGGCCCATGTGGCTTTTTACTGTCTCTATATTCCTAATGTCCTAATGTTATAAATAGGCACAACATATGCCATTTTCCAGTCATCTGGTACATCACCAAATGTTATAGAGATCGCTTAGAAATCAAATACAGTGCCTTTTGCAATTCTGCGGACTACCCTCTTTCAGAATTCTAACCATATATACTATCAGGGCCTGCAGCTTTACTTGGTCAATATGGTCCAAATAAATGTTTTATATCTTTTACATCAAATTCAAATTCTGTAATCTATTGTTACATGCATACAAGAACTATTAGTCTCCAAACTATTATCTAATCTTTCCTCAGTAAACACGGAAGCAAAATAAGCATTTGGAAAATATTGACCTTTCCTTATTCTAACTCCACTAAATTTCATCAATTTAAATTGACAATTGTCTCCTATTCTTACTTTTAAATTTAATAAAATGCTAAAAAAACTTTCAGATTCTTATTACTATTCTTGCTAAAATTAAATTTCTGCCTCTCTCTTTGCCTTTCTTTGATTGGTTAAGTTCATTTCTATTTTTCCTATAATTTTCTAAATCATCTTCCCTATTACTACCTTTGAATATTTTAAAACATCTACGCTTTTCATTAATTTTCTCTCTTATCTCTCTATTCCACCAAACAGGTTTTCTCTTTGCCACCCTAATGGGTTTATCTTTAAAACATACTGCTGACTGAATATTCATTAAAAATTTGCTTAAAATTTACCACTGTTCCCACATTTGGTCTTTAAACTCTTTATCCCAGTTAGTTATACTAAGCATGTCTCGAAATTTGGTAAAATCGCCATTTCGGAAATCTAAGATATTTTCCTTATTAACTTGCAATTTGGGCCCAGATTTTTACATTCATATTAAATCTAATTATATTATGGTCACTAAGTCCTAAATTCTCCTAAATTTACATTAATAATCGATAAAAAAAAATACAAATCAAAGGAAAATTTTTATCAATATATAAATAATCAGAAAAACACATTGATAGGATTATCCCTAATTAGTACCCTTTTTTTTTCCGGAGCTTTATTTTTTAATTTTTTATTGAACACCATTTAAAATGTACGCTAATCGCTAAAAAAAAAATTTTTAAATTTTTTTATACCATTTTTGCAAATCAAAAGTTTATAGTATTAATACAATAGTTGCGTAATACTTTCTCACATTAGCAACATAATTACCTAAATCTGTTTAGACACTCCTATTGTAAACAATTATCATAAAAATTAATGAGGCGAGGTTTTCGCTCATAATTAAGAGGTTTATTTTTATTTCAAGAGAATTCATCAGACATAGTCAAGTTTGCTAATGTAAGCTTCACTTCAATACTTTCAATGCTTCAATATAGATATTTTTATTTACAAAATATCAGTTTTCAACCTTCTGCCATATAAATCCTCAATTTATAACATTGGGCAACCTTACAAAAGAGTACAGGTTAGGCTTTGCTGATAGCTGGCGGCAAATAAATAGCTTGTAGGATTTCGCAGCTGGTCCATGTGGCTTTATAATGTAGGCCAGATCTTATTTTATCCATTTCTTATAAATATTGAAAGCATCGGACTATTACTAATTCTACTATATTTTAGAGGTAATAGGTTGTTTCTTTTCAAATATATAGCTAGTAAACAACTTTATCATTATATCTGTAAAAAATGAACCAGCATTGAAGATTTAATATAGGGAATATAGGTCTAGATTTTCAAAAAAATTATAAGTTATTGCGTTTACTGGTAAATAAATTAAAAAATAATACTTAAAATCCTGATACCCAAAAAAGTTTGGGAACTCAGGAACTCAAATATAAGAAAAAAAATATTCCAATATCTTACAGAATATTCTTTTAAGTAAATTGTTATTATGCATTGAAATAATTGAATCATCAAAAAAGCAAAATCTATAATATATATAAAAAAAACTACACAGCGGCACATATATCACCATGAACAAACTCACGATATGCTACACTAAAAACGTGCATAACGAAAACAGAGGATATAGACATTAATCGCCCTCTCTTTTATTATTAAATAGAGCACATTTTCAACTCATGTTCGAAAAAAAATACTACTTATACAAAAATTTAAAATATTTATATAGAGCTTCCCGTTGGTCAAATTCACTGACACTTCAGATAAACAATTTAAACATTATAATAAAAAAAAAAAAGACTTAAAAAAAAAATGAACCACCACTCCTGCCGCCCGGGCAGCCTCGGGTCTTCCTCGCTTTCCCCCCTTCCTGGCTCGTCCCGCCACGTTGGGGGTTCCTCTTCGTGCTTGCGCGTACTACACCAAGTTTATTATTTCCAATTCATAACAATGATTTATCTCAACAAGAAATAATATCAACTCCTAAATATAAAAAAAAAAAAAATCATAACGGAATTTTAGGCGTTTTCGATTTTGCACAACAACATCAATAGACAACAGAAAACAAACAAACATCAAAAACATCAAATTATCAACTCCTTTGCTATCAAAAGCCAACTCACCCAATACGCTAATATTAGACACTAATAACTTAACCACTTCGTTTAGTAAAAACAACAACTAAAAACTATACCACAAACACAAACCACAACAACGGAAATATACCAAAAAAACAACAAAACGCCCCTCCTTTCCTGCACCGCACTCCACTCTTTGCTCACCTCCTCATCACACAAATCTACTAAAAATAATAAAAAAAAAAAAAATCATAACAAAAAAAAATGCTCATCAAATAAAAAAAAAAAAAAAAATAAAAAATACTATCAAAATATTTTAAATACATTATTTTTTCTCACTCACTCACTCACTTTCTTTCTTTTCTCTCAAAAAGAAACACAAACGAGAGAGCGAGCAAGAGCGAGCAACGCAGCAGAGGAGAAGCAGAACAAGCAAAACACAAAAGACAGTACAGTAAAAGCAAAGAATGGCTAGGAAGTCGAAAACCATAATAAAAACGCTCTTTCTCAAATCAATAATACTCTTTTCTATTCTCCTCTATATCTCTCTCTTCATAAAAATACAAATAAAATCAATATAAAAAAAAATATCAACAAATAACTCAAAAAAAAATTAATAAAAATCTAATAAAAATAAAAAAAATAATACAAAATTAAATATAAAATATAAAAAAAAACAATATACAATCAAATCAAAAAATACAAATACAAAAAAAAAATAACTTATCTTCCAATATTCATCGAACTACTTCCAATCTAATCATAAAAAAAATCAAAAAAATCTACAACCCTGATTATTACACTTATATCACTACTTTTACAATAAATCAAATATCAACTCACTCACTCACTCACCTCACCTAAAACTGTACTATACTACTCTCTTCCTTGATACAAAAAATATAAATCCAAAACCTCCTTTCTCTATCATCTACATTCTCTTTACACTACAGAAAAAAATAAAAATAAAAAAATAGAAAAAAAAAAAAAAAAAAAAACAAATACTAAAAAAATACAACTACTCACATCTTTGTATCTCTCTTCTCTCCATACAAATTTTCCAAATTTTCAAATATATAATAAACAAAAAAAATAAATAAACAAATACAAATAATAAATAATCAAACTTAAAATAAAA
>JABUQX010121284.1:22500-30968 GCA_015478945.1 Trachelipus rathkii
ACCTTCTTTTTCCTCCCTTTTCAACTTCCCTCGCTTCTTTTTTTTTACCGTCCGCACTCCTGGACTTTGTTTTTCCCTCTTTACAGTAAATGTCCTAGAATGTATAGTACTACAATAGTCGTCGTTTCTCCTTTCCAGTTGCTTTCCTTTACTCCTCCTCTCTCTCTTACTATCTCTCTCTCTCTATCATATCTCTCTCTCATCTCTCTCTCTCTAACTCTTTATTCTTCTCTTTCTCTCACTCTCTTCTTCTCTCTCTCCCTTCTCTCTTTCTCTCTCTCTTTTTCTTTATCTCCTCGTCTCTCGCGCTGCTGCGTGGCCGCTGCCTTTGTTCCTTTTTCTTTTTCTGTGTTTTCCGCGGCTTTTCGCCTTTCTCTCGCGGCCTGTGACCGCATCCCCCCGCCGCTTTTCCTTCCGTCTTCTCCCGTTTTTTCTTCTTTTCGCCCCGTGCTTTTCCGTCCTCAATCTCTCTCATTTCTTCCTCAGCCTCCTCTTCTCTTCTCTCTTCTCTCTTCCTCTTTTATTCTTCTTTTCTTCTTTTCTTCTTTCTTCTTTTCTTCTTCTTCTTCTTCTTCTTTTCTTCTTCTTCTTTTTCTCTTTTTTACTTTTTTCTTAAATTCTTCTTTTTATTCTTCTTCTTTCCTTTCATTTCTTCTTTTCTTTTATTCTTCTTCTTCTTTTCTTCTTTTTTCTTCTTCTTCCTTTCTTCTTGTTCCTTATTCTTCTTCTCTTCTTCTTTCTTCTTCTTCTTTTCTTTCTTATTCTTATTATTGACCTCCTCTTTCTTCCTTTATTAGTTTTTCGCCTCTGGATCTCTTTCCTCCCTTCTCCTGTCGCGTCCTTGGTCTGCTTTTCTTCTCTCTCTTCTCTTTTTATCTTTCTTATCTTTTCTCTCTCTTGTCTCTCCATTCTTCTCCTTTTCTCATCTCTTTCTCTCTCCCCGCCCCTCTAGTCGAGACCCGCGGACCCGCTCCGGACGTCTCGGCGTGACGGTGCGGCTCGCACGCGCGCCCGGCACCGCAGCCCTCGGCACCTGTGTGCCTCGGCCCGGCCCTTGCTCCGGTTGCTGCCGGCGGCCCTTGGCCCCGCCTCAGGCTTTGTATCTCGGCTTTGCCCCCTCACGTGGTCCGTTGACGCGGTCCGGGGGGGGCTTGTTATCTGCGCCGCGCCTGGCGTGCTGGGCCTGTGTGCCGCGCTATCCGCGGGGCGGTTCGGGCTCCCTGCGCCTCTGTCTGCTATCCTCTAGGGTTGCCCGAGCCCCAGACCGGTGGTGCGCGTTTCGTGCCCCGGCTCTCTCCCCCGCCTATCAACGCTCGAGGTCATCCACCCTACGATTTGCTGGCTCTCCGCTGCGGTTCGCGGTGCCGGCGCCAGTCTGCGGGCCGGTGCCGCCGCGGGCGCCGGGCGGCAACCGGAGAGCTTTCGCGCCGACCTTCCCTGCTGTACGCTCGGCTTGCGGCGCGACCGGTCATATTGGCGCCCTGCCTGCCCTTTGGCCTCGCGCGCAGAGGTCTGGGGGCTTTCGGGTGGGCCAGAGACCGCCGCGGGGGCCTGTGCTTCGCTTTTGCCGTGGCCGGGTTCTTTCTGACCCTGTTCCCCTGCAGCCGCCCCCCGTGGCCCTGGTCGCTGGGTGTGGTTTAGCCCGCTCTCGTCCCTTCCCTGCTGCGTTTGTTTTGCCCCATCCACCGATATCTTTATTGGCGTGCGGCTCCCGTGTCTCTTGGCTTCGGCCCACGGCTGGTCCTTGATATAGATAGGCGCGGCTAAAGCGGCCTTTGGTTCCCCGCGATCTCTGCTCGCGCCTCCGGCCCGGCCCGCCGGCGCTTTGCTGCGCCCAATTACGCAGCCAGATGCCGTCGGCCCTCTGCGGCCCACGTGCAAACTGGCATATTTTCCGAGCAATTGCTGGGCCCGCCGCGGTTCCTGGGCGCGGCCTCGTCGCGGGCGGGGCACGCCGCCTGGTGGCCCGCTGCGTGCGGCTTGCCTCCTGTCGCTCGGGCATCCGGCATGGTGCCGGTCCCCCTGCGCCCCTCGCTTGGCTTCTGTTGCGCCCGCCCTTGCCGCCGGATCCCGCGGCGTCTGCGCCTCTGGGTACCTCGGGTCAGCCTGCCCGACGCCCTGCTGGGCCCCCCATTCTTCTGGCTTGGTCCCCGTCTGACGCCCCGAGCCGCCCCCGCCCGTCCTCCTGGTCCGCGGGCGCCGCTGGTCGGCGGAGCGGTCCGCGTGTGGCGACGCGCCTCTTCGTGGCTTGGTGGGATTTGATGTTGGTCGCGGTGCGTGGAGCGGGCCCGAAGCGTGGTGGCGGGCGGCGCCCGGCCGAGGGGTATTGCTGGCCGACATTAAGCGAGGCCCTTACGCTCCGCACTGGCCAACGCCCGACCGCTGGACTGCTGCTGCTTTACCGCTGGGCAGGGTGGGGATTTCTGGTCTCCTGCTTCCTCCTGGCTTGGGCAACAGCGCGTCCTGCCGCATGGACGTGCGCGGTGATTTGCCTATTCTCCGCAGGCGCCCCGCTTTGTCCTCAGCGGGTGTTTCCTGCAATGTTGCTCGCCACTCATCGAGGCTTTGGCCGGCGACTGCGAACCCTCCCGTTGAGCTCCCCTAGGCATTGGCAGGTCGGCTTCCGGCGGGCCCCCGTACTGGTTCCCTCTTCTCTGCCTGCTGCTCGACCCCTCGCATGGCATCCCGGCGCTGTGTGGGTTTGTCGCCTTTGAGCAGGCTTTGATCGGCTTGCTGCGCCCCCTTCTGGGCGCCTGGACCGCCGCGTCTGCCTCCCCCCTTCCCCCGCGCCTCCCGTCGGCCTGGTCGCGCCTCCGTCCGGGGCGCGTAGCGCGACGGTGGTTTTGGGTGCGAGTTCGGGTGGGCGGGGTGTGCTCTCTCTTTGCTCTTCCTTCTCCCTGGATTCGGCCTGCCGCGAATATGTCGCCGGTGCACCCATGACCCCCTGCTCTCCGCGGCTCCGCCTTGTCGAAGCGGGCGCGGCCGGCGGCCTGATGTCGCCGGGGCTGCACCTGGCGCCCTCGGCGGCCGATGCCCCAGGGCACGAGGGTCATGACGCTTCGCTAGCGCCCGCCCGACCTGCCTCCTTAGGCCGGACGCGGCCTCGCGGTGGTCTTCCCTATTGGGGTGCTGCTGGAAGGGCCCGGCGGTCGGGCGGGAGTCGGCGGAGGCTCCCGTTGTCTCGCCGTCGGGCGCTTTCCCGTTCCTGCCGCCCGCTCTCCCGGTGCCTATCTGCTCATCTCCCCTCTGCGCCCTTCCTCGTGTCCGGTCGGCCTGCTGGGCTGCCCCCCCCCATGGCGGCGCGTGCGGCGGCGGCGATGCGGGTCCCTGGCGCTCGCACGCGGTTCCGCAGCGGCTTGGCGGGCCGTGGCCTCCGGCGCGCGCTGAGCTTGGCGCTACCTGCCCCTATACCCCGACTCACCTGCGCTGGTCTGGACCCTCAGAGGGAAAGCGGGCCCTGGACCAGCAGAATGCTGGAACTGCCGCCCAGTGGGCGCCGACGTGCGGGCAGACGAGAAAGATGGGTGCGGGTGGAGATGCGAATGAACGTCAGAGGAAGTGTCTATGGTGGTGTGGAGAGTAGAGTGTGAAATAGAACCACTGGATGAGGTTCTGCAGAGGCGACACCTGACAGGTCAACATAGATTTACAGAGGGGCTTGGTGGGAATGTATTATAATAATTTAATATATTTATTTATTTATATTATATTATATAATATTATTATATATATATTAGTATTATTATATATATATATATATATAATATATATTTTATATATATATAACGGTAATTATATATATATATAATATATATATATATATTATATATATTATATATAATATATATTATATATATATATATTTTTATATATTATATTATATATTATATATGTTATTATATATATAATTTTATTATTTATATATTTATATTATATATATATATATTATTATATATATATATATTATAAGGCGTGAAAGGCGGAACTAAGCAGTCCCATGTATTAGAGTCTTTAATTTTTAATTTATAAAAATAATATAAATATAATAAAGCAATTTAAGATTATAATTCTAGAAATAAGAAAATATATTTGTGTCTATTGAAGCTAAAAGGAGATTTTAGCAAAGGTATTGTTCCGAAGGTTCAAATGTTAGTTGACTTTCTGTTGGTAAACGATATGATGGTGAGCAGCGATTATGAAGATTATGAGATGTTCGAGCTCGAAATATCCGGTGGCTTTATTGTAATTTGCCTGTTGCACGATTCCATATTTGGTGTTCAGCCATAGAGAACCTTATTGGGAATGAACAAATGGGGGACTTATTTCAGTTCCAAGGCGGGGACTCTATTTTTTTAGAAAAAAAAAATAGGGAAGATTTTTCCCAGAAAAATGGCGATCATATGAATGTGCGAACGAGAGGGGTGGGAGTTCGATGGATTTGTTTATGGTTAGAGAAGTTTTTATACAGTAGTTGAATGAAGCTTTGAGGAGAATTATATGATCAAAGATATTGACCTCCTTAAACTTAATCTTTTGAAATCTTTGTGATATGGAAGCGGATTTGGATTTAACTGTTTCACTTTCATTGTGTACTACGTTAGGCTCCATCATTAGTGACAAGCAACTGACCTTATCGTATTGAATAGTAATATAAAATAGTAAAATTGCAATTATTATATAGTAAAATCATTTCATCGATATATTTTTTCAACATTTTACGTATTGATTAATAAATTTGTTTATTTTAAAATCACATAGGATTGTTAAGTATTTATAAATTTATCTCACTTCACACGTGGCACTCGGGAAGACATTTCTCTACTTTAACAGGCTCAAACATACTATCTCATTAAGGAAGGAAAAGACTAACAGAACTGGCTTTAAATGAGTTGTTCTCAAGTTACAAATATAAAATAGGATAATGTTATCAATCAGTTTGCTGCTAAGAGAATGAAGATATAATTTTTTTATATACCCTATATACAGTACATTTTTATGTATTTTTAAGTTGCTATATCCATGATTATTTCCTCCTTTTATTCAGTGGGATATATATTAATTATATATATATATATATAATATTATTAATATATATTATTTATTATATATATTTATTATATTATATATATTATATAATATATATATTTATATATTTATATTATATTATACGGTATTATATTATATTAGACCTTGGTAACAGTTTATTTATTTTTAATGTATATATGTTTTAAATAAACTTTTTTTCTAAATCGCTTTAAACTACTTAAAACTTAATATAGAAAATAATAAATAATATATATATATATATATATATATATAGTATTATTATATATTAATATATATATATATATTTTAATATATATTATTATTATATATATTGGCAATTGTAGGAAAACAAAGGTTTTGTTGGGTTTGGTTGTCGGTCATGGGAATTGATGGCCTGTTTTGGTCCGGTTTTCAATTTTCATATAATTTGCAAACCTTTGCGGAATTTAAATTTGATTTCCGTTTGTTGACATCACTTCTCCTCCTCTTAAGTTATCTTCTTATTCTTAAATTGAAACTGTTGTTTTGAGCGTTCTGACGCAACCTTATTTTGTTGACTCTTGTTTATGTCTCTATCCTCAATTGTCGACAGAATGGGTTGTTGTTGTTGTGCCCTACTGGCAATGATGTTGTTTTACTCGTGTCTTGATTTTGAAGTTTTCCGAGTTTTCTACCCATATGGCTCAATCTATCCTGTCAATCTTCTACTAAATTTTACTTAATTATCTGTTTCTGTATATTGTCTTCCTATTTAATGACTACCCGATTTTTCGATTCACTTAAATCCAAAATTAAGAGAGAACACATTTTTCTCCTTCTTTTTTTTCCCTGAATATATTCAGTTTGCTTGATTTCACTTGCACGAAACTCATGGCTTTCTCTTCAAAGAACAGCTGGTGACTTACTTTAGCGCTCTTCTTTTCAGAGTGACTCGAGTAGTTGGTGGCAGGCTCCTATGTATCTAGTATGGCCTATGTCTGGAAGGTGACGCCCAGAATTCCAGACCTTTCCCTCATATCTCTCATCCCTTCTTTTATTCCGCGCAATTCTTCTTTCATCTCTGGTTCCTTCGGTCAAGCTTCTTATCTGTCTCCTGTTTCTTTCTCTCTTCAAATTTCGCATGAAAAAAACGGGAATGCTAATTGTCGGATTTGCGGTTAGTGCCCTCTTGGAATTTTTCCATGGAGACTGTGCCGCTTCCGTGGGAGGGTCTCTAGGAGCTAGGAGTGTGCTGGGCACATTACCAGGGAATCACAGCTCTATCACAGAGCAAGAAGCCCATATTATTTTTCCTACTGCTTAAACAGAACAATCCTTGATTCAACTTGTCTCCATTGTTTCTCCGTGCTATTTCACCACCGGGAGCTTGCCGCAGGATTTTACCGCCTTTTTCAAAACTCGAGAAATTGCTTGAGTGCAGGCTTCAATATTTCATCTGGAATCGTGTGAAAATCTATTCTTCGTGACACAGTAAAAACTGCAGGAAATACAAATAGTCTTTCTGGTTTCTCTTCATCACTCCTTTTCTCTAACTTTGCTTCATCCTCTTTCCCTCCTCTAGTTCTTCCAACAGCACACTGCCGTTATTAACTCTTCAGTCAAACCTTTGTCTCTTATTGGACTCTAGACTATTCCGAAGCTATTTCTCCTCCTCTCCTCCTCCTTCCTCTCCTCCTCCTCCTCCTCCTCCTCCTCCTCCTCTCCTCTCCACCTCCTTCCATCTCATTTATGTCTAATACTGTTTTTTCCTTTAAAATTTTTTATTTTCGCTCTCTGAGTTTAACATTAAGAAGGGCATACCTCCTGATGGTATTACTCCTGTGGTTCTCAAAACTTGTTGCCTCCGAGCTTGCACCCTGCCTTGGTTAAACTATTGCTTCCCTATCTTTCTATTTCGACTTTCCCGTCATGCTTGGAAAACGTGCTCTCATTCAGGCTAGGCCGAAAAATGGGGAGCCCCCTCGTAACTCCAAAAAGGGGACCCACCTCGCAACTCTCCAAAAGGGGATCCCCCTCGCAACTCTCCAACTATCGTCTTTATCACTTTAATTTCTTTTCTTCCTATATTTTTCGAGTCTATCCATAAGAGGAGGATTTGGAAACCACTTAATTCTTCTAATCTTATCTCTGATCGCTAGTTTGGCTTTCGTTAAAAGCGCTCTTTTGGTGATCTTTCTCTTCTTTTTTGATTCTTGGTTCTCTTTCCTTCGGCCTTTAGGTGAATCTTTCGTCGCTGTGGCGCTGAACATAGTCGAAAGCATTCGATAGAGTCTGGCACAAACGTCTGATTTCTAAATTCCTTCTTTTTGGTATTTACCTACCTCTGGTGTCTTGTTTGGTTTCATTTCCGGTCGTTCTATAGCAGCCGTTGTAGACGGCCAGAGTTCACCCTTTAAATCTATATAAATAGTGGTGTTCCACAGGGTTCTGTTCTATCCCCAACTATTCCCCAACCGTCTCTCTATTACTTCCTATGTCGACGAACTTCACCCTTCATTACTCCCTTTCATTTTGATAGACTCCCAACAACAATTATCTCACTCTAGGGGGTGGGGGGCCTTAGAGCAACTAATCTCTAATCTTTCTCAAATTTCTAATTGGCGAATTGAGACCAAGGTTGTTTCAATGCCTTCATCTTTCTACTCGGCATAATCTTTCACACAACAATGACATCTTCCAAAATACAACTCAAACCTTCGTCTGCCCTTCCTTAATAGTTAATATTCTTGATGATTCTTTTTCCCGTGACCTTAATTGGAAGATCATTATTGTTAATTACTATTTCTTTCTAAACACACCTTCTAAGAGGTTGTTTTTTTGAAGCACCTTCAGAATTTCTTCACGCTGCTTCAGTTGTTTTGTTCATTATAGGGGGTGTCGTTCGGTATGCCTCAAAACGGCTGGGTTAGTTCCACCCAACCCAAAGACCTCTTCTAAAAAAGATTAAGTCTAAGGCTTTTCACCTAATAATATATCTCTTAACTCTCTCTCTCTCTCTCTCTCTCCTCTTCCTTCTTCTCCTCTCTCTCTCTCCTTTCTCTCTCTCACTCTTCTTTCTCTTCCTTCCTCCTCTCTCTCTCCTCTTCTCATCATCCTCTCCTCTCTCTTCTCTTCTCTCCTCGTCCGAATGTTGCATATCACTAGTCTCTCCTTATTTCTTATAACTATACAACGACCTGTTCTTCAGACTTTTCAATTGCCATCTGCTCCATGAGAAGGTTCTGTGCGATACGCTTTCTATAGTCTCATTCTTCTTGATCCATCTCTCTGACCCTTAGCGTTTACAATATTATATAATATATATATATATATATTATATTATTTTAATTATATAGTATATATATATATATATATATATATATATTTTTATATAATATATATTATTTTATATATATATATTATTATTATATTGATATTTAATA
>JABUQX010121285.1:0-7500 GCA_015478945.1 Trachelipus rathkii
AAAAGATAGGAAACTGGGTCTTAGAAAGGACCTTCCGGAACGAGTACTACATAGGAGTTTCTTCTACTCTCCCTGTATTTGGCCGAAATTCAAATTTCACGAGAGAGACTATCTTACAATTTATAGGGGTACTCTCCCGGAAATCCACTCTTTCCCAAGATAAATTGGCAGAACGGCTAGATTAGTAACCGAGCACGAAATCATTTATTCGGCACGGGGACTACGCGATGGCAAGCATATAAAGTGAAGAAAGAGCGCGGGAGTACATTGAAGGGGAGGATCAATAGATGGCTAGTGAACACTTTCAGGGCCAAACGTGAAAAGTTTGACACATAAAGAAATTCATGCAACGACTTTGACAAATATTAGAATTTCATGATAGAGCTGGGCAAGCTTTTTTTTGCCCTCTAAAAGGTTGTTTTCTGGTGTTTTTCTTTTAATGATTATTCAGAATTTTCAAACCTTTTGAGAGCAGGTAAAATATTCCATCACTGCACTAATAATTCCGAGATCTCTTTTCGGTGAATCACAAGACTTGAAAAGCATAGATTGGTCGCATTAGCTGCAATTTAATACATAGAAATGTTGTAGATTTTTGTTTGATTCTTGCTCAGCCGTTGGATCCAATATTCCTTACACTTCCAATTTTTTTTTTGAACATAAAGTGTAAAATCTAAAATATTTTTATACCATACATGGCGCACCGAGGTCAATCAAACACCTCTCAGGGCTTGTGAGCAAATGTTCAAGAGCATTTCTTTCTTACAATGAAATTCCATATCTAATTTCATTTCAAACATTTTTCATTTCTGTGTACTCAAAAGTTTTTTTATTATTTAATCAAAGTTTACAAAGACATGTGAATATAAAAATATAGGTTCATTCCTGATCATCTGGCCCATTGTAAGGAACATTCCTGAAATTGTATGTTATCGGATGATAGAAAAAAGAGTAATTTTTCACTTTCAATTAAAAAAATGGGTTTGGTAATTGGACAACGCTGCTGCAGAACTCAAAAATCAAAATGGAACATTTCTCAACACGGAGATGATGAAGCATATCAATCGAGTCATTTCAATAGACGATAACACGTGATATGAAAATTGTCAAAACATTCGTATTGAACATTGTAAAGCTGAAGAGTTGAACAGTCACAGAATAAATGCACCGATATAAATACAAACGTTTAGGGGGCAAACAGAGGCTTAACGAGCTTATGGGGTAATACTATATTAGGTATTAATATGCCCGAACCTTCGGAGTTATGCGGGGTCTCAGTCTAAAATAGGCAACGACTCAGCCGAAGATTGCAACGCTACACGTTAAACACACCATAGCTTCTTCTTGGAAAACTATCAGCGTAATGGCCAACTCAAATAAGACACCTAGAGTCTGGCAAAAATTATTTCAATACGCTTAAATCAATTTGACTTATCTGCATCCACATCTAAAGTTACATACCATCTTTGTAATGGGCTGGGTGCCGAAAACCTACGTACGCAGTTATATCTTTTATCTTAAGAATAGTATTACATTGGTTAATTTTCGAGTTCTATTCACCGGATTATGATAATCAGAGGTGAGTACCTAATTTTTGCGCATCTAACAACCGGCTCTAGCTAATTCAATGAGAGAATTGTGTTATTATACTCTAACCGAAACTAACCATTCTTTAGGCAACGCTGCCTAGAATAAAGAACTTCAGATGATGGGTCTCTCATCACTTCGCACTGTCCTAAAGCTGTGAGACGCAACACAAAACTCTTAGCGCTCTCCATGTGCGAGATATCATAATGAAAAAGTCAGACGGAGAGGTGTCGTGACCGTGTAGAGCGATAAAAGTTCGGGATTGAGAGAAAAAAGCGATTACTTCCGCATCTGATTTGATTTCCTTGTGACATTAGGAAAAAAAATTGAGTAAGTAATGTTATATTTGGGGTTCCCGAGAAAAAATATCTATTACCAAGTAGCACGGTCCCAGCTAGGGTCAGCCCTTTTCCTTCAACGCACCTGAACGTGGTGAGATATACATTCATGCAACCTGAGAATACAAATTGGACCCTCTCCCTTTAACTTTGTTAAGATTGTTATCTACTCCTTGCGCACTATTGAGGTCGGGGCCCGAAGAGGGTAACCTTTTAAAATTTTCACTCTTCTTCTTAGCCGCTCTTAAACCGCTTTCGGCGTCATGAGGCTAATGGAAGACCCTGTATCTAAGAGCGCGCATACCTTAACTTCCCTTTCTCCTGTAGTGGGCGCAAGGTAAACATTAGTATAAAAGTGATGTCCCAATTTGAAAGGTCGATCGACACTTTCCTGGAAGAACGTTTGGGCTACTACTTTCTTTGTCTCTTGTCTATTTACCTTTCCTTTGTTTTCTCCTCTTAATCTCTCCTTGTTTTTGCCTCTTGACGAAAATTTCCCTGCTCAGCATTGCCATCTGAGTTGAAAAAGCTGTTCTCAAGGGCTATCTCTTTCTCCTTCCTCTTCTTCACTCAACTCAGAGTCTCTTAACTGACTGTCAGCTACATAGACTCTCGTCTTCTTCTTCCCACTCCCTACGCGGGAACTATATTCTTCCTTTTTCTTGGAGAAGGTCCTTTGACTCTTCCTTTCTACTCTCGGGCGTTCCCATCTCTTTGCTCTCAAGCCCTTCTCCAAGTCTTCGGCGCTGTTATACAGAATGACCATTTGATCAACTTCTGGGGAAGGCCACCATGTAGGGGCCTCTTTGCAATTAGCTGTGGTCCCGCGCCTGTGGAACCTTCTACAATACCGACAGAAAGGTGCATTAGATTTACAGGTGCGCAAGTGGTGACCGACGGCTTCACATGATAGACAAACATCATATTCTTTTAATTCCATGTCGGTCACTCTTCCGACCACTCCTCTTCTCCTTCGGGGAGTATCGTCTGGCTTCACATCCACCCTTTTCCTATCTTCTTTCCTAGATTTATGGGAGGATTCTCTTATTCTCCATGTAGAATTGCTGTACTCAGTCCTGTGCCTGGCTAGTCTTTAACAAAGCTCCTTTAGAGATCTGTGCATCCCTTCTCTCGGAAACATTCTCTAATATCTTGGTGGTAACCATAATGTTCACCTGTTTCGATGTGTAAGCTGCCTCTTCGTCAATATTGAAAAGTTTGCTCTGGTATTCCCAGAGCTTATGCTTTAACTCCAGTATGAATTCAGTGAAGGTTCTATCCTTCTCTCGTCGTTTATAGGTCATAAATTGCAACAAACGGTCAAAAACAGTTAACTGATCGTCTGGCTGGAGAAAAATCCTCAACTGCAGTAGAAAATCTTCCAGCTTTACACATCTAGAGAAGCTCGAATCTTTAAGAAGATAATGCCTGGCTTCGGAGTTTAATTTAGAAGAAATCATGGACTTAGCAAAGTTTATTTTTTGACTTTCAGTTAAGGGACCTAGCATACATAACCTCTCATGCAAAGTTGCTAAGAAATCGTTATAACTAATGCCCTGCCAAACTTTTGTCTTTAAATTTAAGCCAAATAATTTTAACTCTTCAGGCACTTCAGGGAAAGCCGTTGAAAATAAATTGGATGGGAAGAAAGGAACTCCGTTCGACTGATGCACATAATTGTATCCAGGCCATGCTCCATGGGGTGGATAAGGGTTGTTAAGAATAGGGGTGGTTCCTTGTGGAACACTACCATAATAAGGACTATTTTGAACAAGGGTGGTTCCCTGTGGAACACTACTATAATAGAGACTGCCTTGCCCTGTCTGAGCATCTACATGAGCATTGCTTCCACCAGACCATCCAAAAGGGATATTCATTTGCTGTGGTGGAGCTGTATCGTGTCCCGTAGGGGGGGGAGCTTGTCCCCACGCTTGATTGAAATTTGCTGGTTGGCTTACCAACCCTGGCTGGGGAGTGGGTGGCATTGGCTGCGCCTCCCCACTTACCATCATTAGGCTTTGGGTGTAATATTTCTCACTGGCACCCCAGTTCACATGAGCTTTACTGTGAGCAGTAGTGGGTACTGTACTTCTACTCGGCTTTAATTGTAAATTCAAAGTATTATCTAAAAGAACTGTTTTTTGGAAAAACTTGGGGGTACTGTCCCTCCTGGAAGTCTCTCCTTCCTTAGTTTCTCGTAGGTTTAGTTTCATGGAAAAAGTGGCTGAGGGGTCCCTGCCGAAGTTATCTGATTAAAGGGCTTGGTGCAGGCGGACCCTCTGGCGGGGGTAACTGTTCCCCTTGGGTATTTGGCCTCACATCTTGGCTTCTTCTTCTGAAGCTTCCTGCCTCTCTCTATCTCTCTCGGCGGCATCTACCTCATATTTACACTTTAAATCTATGTTCAATTCGTCCTCTTTCCCACTATCACCTACTTCTCCCGAATCTGCAACTGACTCTGGGGCGGTTGCCATCTTTTATGACAAAAGAATTATACGAGATAAAAAAAAAACACAATCACTGGAACTTAAAATTAAACACCACTAAAAAAAAAAAACACTCGCTGACGGTCGAAACCCGTCACTATTAGCGCAAACTCGATTCTTAAATAAACACACAAAACGAAAAAGAAAACACTGGCCGTTGGAAAAACTCGACACTACTATGTTAATTTCACTTAAATATTAGGTACCTCCTAAATTGCATTCGCAAAACGATCTTAAATAAGGAACATTACGAACTATATTCTTTTATTTCTTATTAAACAAAAAAAAATGTTAAAAAATTAGAGCGCCTACATATATATATTTTCAAAAATGATTTTTTCGACTTCGAACCTTAGTGCCCTAATTGGCTGTATATAGGCGATCACAAAAATATATATATGTTATAGCGTGACCGTACCCCCTTTTCGAATATATATATTATATATATATATAATATTATATATTAATATATATATTATATAATATTATATTAATATATGATATATATATATATATATATTATATAATATATATATATATATATACTATATATATATATATATATATATATAGTATATCTTTAAAAAACAATATGCCACACTCGCCTAATCCCTTAAATATGTGGTGATCGTTTCTTTTTTAACTTCGGAAAGCTTTTAAAATACATTATTAAAAAAAAATAATAATAATAATAAAAACGAGAGAGAGCAATTTTTTCTCCTTACGATATATAATCTCTTTTACGTTGTTATACCCCTTGCTTCCACCCTTCGTTCGATATGTGTGTGTGTGTGAGGGTGTATGGTGTGTGTCGAGTGTGTGGGTATTGATGTGAGCACAAAGGTGTGGTTCACTGGTGTGGGTGCCTGCGTTTTGGTGCGGAATTGCTTTAACCCTCCCCTATTGGGGGCCGTGAGGTTGACTGGGCGGAGGGCGGGCCGGGGCAGAGGGAGGGGCCGTGAGGTGAGAATTTGGGGGTTTCGTTTCCTTCTCTCCACTTATTCTTCTTTTCTCGGAAATGCCTTCTATGCAAAACTCAAGTATATATAATATTATATATATATATATATATATATATATATATATATAATATTTTTGTGTATTTATCTCTATAAATATGGTAGAGCAATTATGTTATTGAAAACAAATAATATATTATAATATATTATATTTAATATTTTAGATATATATACAGTATATGCATATAATACTTTATAGATAAAATGTTTATATATAATATAATTATATATATAATATATATATAATATATATATATTTATATATATATATATATATAGTATATATATATTATAATATATTATATTAGTACTTTACAAAAAGTTTGTGGAAATGTTAAAAGGATTAGAGTTTTTTGAAAAGAGTAAACGAATAGGTAGGAAATTTTTTCTTCTTCTCCCTTATCTCCCTCTTTATCAATTCCCTCTGAAGAACCCTTTTTATCACATGTACCCAAAAAGCTCTCGCTGCTTTTACTCACTTATTACGTTTATGAAATATAACACTACAACACTTAAATATTTAGGATATATCGGGTAATTGGCAACGTTAATTATACATCATAAAAAAACAATATTCATTTATAAGAAAAATATTTTATAACCAAAAATGTTTCTTAAATAGTATTATAAATTGCATGCAAATAGAATTACTTATCCTAACACTGTTGTTTGATAATAATAATAATAATATAATAATAATAATAATAATAATTAATAATAACATGTTAGTTTGATAATTAATAATAATAATAATAATAATAATAATAATAATAATAATAATAATAATAATAATAATAATAATAATAATAATAATAATAATAATAATAATAACGAGAATTGGCCATATAAAAAATCTTTTTTTATAGACGTCTATATTATTTTTTCTTGTTGGGGCCCCTCTTAAAAATAGTTAATTATTATTTTTTTATTATTATTTAGTTTCTTGTAAACTTTTCACTAAGAAGCTTTATGTTATCAAACAATCTGTATTTGCACGTCATTTTGATAAACTTGCAATTATTTGCTTACTTGGATATTTCCTATCCCAGGAAATAAATTTTCCTTCTGACTGGATTCTAGATAAAGGTTGCTGATAGTTTCTGTGGCTTTGCCTCTGCGACTGCGGGGTCCGAAGATCACTGTCCGTAGATTCTAGCAAGGTAGCCAATCTGTGGTAATTTCTTCTCCAACGAATCGTTACCACTTTGCTAGGATTCAGAATGACACTCTATACAACTTCATTCTTTATTTGATTGAGAACTTCTTTCAGTCTCGGAAAACAGATGTGTGAAAAATATCAATACTAAAGCAACCTATAATACAGAGCAGACTTTATTAATAAGCGGGGGCATTCCCAAAATAGATTATTATAAAAATATGATAAATATTATTTTTAATAAAGTCTCTTATTAGTTAAGTTTGATTACTTTCATCATTGCTTGTTATCTTAAAAATAAAATACATGATAAATTGGAATAAAGTTTAACACATGACATGGAAAATAAATGGTAATTAATAATAATTTGCATTACATAGACACTGTAATATTATTTGTTTACACCGATAGTAAAATATAAATATGAGGATAAATACCTTTAAACTAGAACATAATGAGTTTCCTATTAATTAATATGTACCGAGTCTTTAAATCTTTTGCCTGTAATTAAAAGATGAAACAATGCATTTTTACGAACACAATGTGTGTGCGTAAAATTGTAAAGTATATTACAAATATTAATATATATATATATATATATATATATATATATATATATATATAATATATATATATATATATTATATTAATATAATATTAATATATATATATATATATATATATATATATGTATATATATATATATATATATATATAATATATGTATGTATATGTATAAAATATATATATATATATAAAAAAATATATATATATATATATATATATATATATATATATATATATATATATATATATATATATATATATATATATATATATATATATATATATATATATATATATATATATATATATATATATATATATATATATATATAATATATATATATATA